>JAQZBX010007804.1:0-49545 GCA_029593785.1 Cabassous unicinctus | reverse complement strand
CTGGAGACTTCCGATGTAGGAGAGAGGTGTTCTGCCACCAGCGCCACCTCAGTTCCTGGTTTTCGGAGCATCTCGTCTTGTCTCTCCCCTGTGTCTCTCTCCTGTTACGTCATCATCTTGCTGCATGGCTCCCGGGGCCTGGCGGCTCACCGGCACACAGAGCCTGGCAGCGCATGCGCCTTCTGTATATATGTTTTTATTTTACCGGGAGGTCCCGGGGATCGAACCCAGGTCCCTCCATATGGCAGACGGACGTGCAACCATTTGAGCCACATCCACCCCCAGGACTTATTTTTTTTACTTTAATTTTCATCTAAAATAAGACCCACAATTTTCCAAACATCATTGTGTACTTGTGTTTTCTCTTCATGTTGTTGTAATATAGTAGGTATCTATCTTGAAAGAGAGCTTTTGTTTGCTTTCTCCTAACAGTAATAAATTTCAGAAATGACATTTTTATTTGATTTCATTTTCAGAGTTGTGGTGATATAAAGGGGATTATTGATAACATTTTTCTATCCCCTGGAAGTGTTCTGTGGAATAGCCTCTCTCTGGGCCTTTTATCCCATTTGGCAAGGAAAGAGCAAAGACAACATAAATTTCATCTCAATACACAGGAAGAGAACAATATTAAACAAATCATAATTTTATTGTGTGCGTCTCCTAAAGCACTCTTAAAATAGCTGCAGAGGGAGCAAAATGGACGGGTTGCTGTGTAGACTGCACGTTGTCGTCCAGTGCTCTGCATGTGTGCAATTGAAGTGCTGCCGATTCCAAGCTTCCAGGAATTGGACAGACAAGGGCACAAACAGCAGCAGCACTTCATGGTAGAAACGTGCTGAAGCATGGTCTCCCCTCCAGCTCTGCCACCCAAATAATTATGTGACTTTGGACCTCTGTTTTTCAACAGAACACTAAGGGAACTGAGCAGAAAAAATGTTGCAGCTCCTTCCAGCTCTGTGAGTCCAGGCATCCCTGTGTGTCTGTAAGACTATTGAAGGCACTGGTCATGCCCTAACCACACAGCAGCCTGACGTAGACTGCCCATTACGAGAAAGAAAAGACTGAGGACATCCAGCTCCCATATCACCAACTTTGGCATGGGTCAAAACACCATGCAAAAGTCATACATGTCATCATGTTGTGCTGCTGAGATGAATAATTCTGTGTTTCAGGGCAGCCTCATTATCCCCCATGGTCACTCTGAAAGGCAAGAGGCAGCTGGCAGGGGAGGATGTGCACAAGGCCCAGTTCACAGTTCCAGGCTCCTTCTCATTTTTCAGGGTCCTGTGCGGCCCTTCCTGGCTTCCTTGGTCATGCCCAAGGATCCGCTGAGGCCATGCTCAACTGCACAGCTGTCCAGTGTCTCCCTTACCCAATCCTGCCTTCCTCACTTCCTTCCGGTTCTATTTCCCGAGAGGACTCCCCACACAACTCTCAGAGTCAGTTTGCAGGGAAACCAATCTAAGACAAGGATTAATGAACAGGAATAGGGCTAATCCAAACTAGGTGAGCTAAGTAAACTTTGGGTGAACCATTTTAGAAAATGAGTTGCAATAAATTGCAGCATGTTTTCTATGACATCCCCCTTTGGGGAGGAAAAGGACTTTTTCCAAATGCATTCCTATATTCACTCTGTATTAGAAGAAAATATTATTAAACTTTTAAATCACAGAAATATGAACATTTTCAGCACACACACTTCCCCATAAGAATGCCACATATGGTAAGGTACCTGTGACACGCGGGAGGAACTGACTCCTCCAATGTGAATCTTAAAACACCATTTACACAATAAAGTGTCTGCTCACACCCGGTGTTCTACTTGAATTGATGGTTACCCCACCGGCTCCTCTTACCTCCAGGACCAGCCACAGCTGTCCTCCTACACACTGATCCGCTTTGTAAAACATTCCATAAAACTTTACAACGTTGGGATGATTAGGAAGAAATTGCAAAATGTTGTATTCTGCCTCAATTTCTTCATCCATATCCTAAACAGGATAAAAAATGCATGCTGGATTCAGTCTACTGTTTAAGGAAGGGTATAAATATGACATCACAGTCAAGTAATCACTGAATAAAGCACATTTACTCTCTATTTTTAATGTCATAATTACCATATTTTGGAAATACGTAACAATGGACAAACATTCAAATCCCAGTTAAAATCTTCTTTTATATATATATTTTTCTTTAACTATCTTAAAGATCTTTTTCTGTTTAAGAGCATCTGCATTAAATTCACAGAGACAGAAAGTAGATTAAATTATACACCCAGGGGCTGGGGAGAGGGGGAATGGAGAATTTTTGCATAATGGGTACAGAGTTTCTGTTTTGGATGATGAAAAGTTGTATATTTGAATGATGGTGATGGTAAAATAACATTGTAAAAGTAATTAATGCCACTGAAGTGTAGACTTAATAATGGTTAAAATGACAAACTTTATGTTATGTATATATGTTGCCTAAATGTAAAAATAATGTAATGGTGAAAAAAAGTCTGCATTTTCAATGCAGTTAAGTGCTTTTGAAAAGGGCCACTTCTTTAATATAAAGTCTTCATTTAAAAAACAGCCCTGTACAGCTGCCTTCTTAAAGGGGTGCCCACTGCAGGGTCTCTGCCTCCCCAAGGGGTGGCAGGTGCTCCCTGGTACCCCTTTAATAACTGTTTCCGGATGGAGCCAGAATACGAGACAGGCCTGCCCTCCCTGGTGAGGGGCCCTCCTTCCCAGGGGACACCTGTGCATGGTTACTCCTTTTCTGATTGTGTCAGCGGCCAAAGCTTGGCAATTTGGTGTCAATAAATGCCTCTGAGGAAGCTAAGGTTGGTGGGGACAGGTGGTGGTCAGTCTGGGATGTTGATCACCAGGTCACTGTCCCCATCCAGAGCACCATTCCTGCTGCCTGCATCACTAAGGGCCCTAAAACAGAACAGGACACAAACCATCTCATCGTGTAAAACAACCGACAGCATTATGATGCCAGCGTTTAGAGCTCTGAAATAAGTTCTCAGCCTAAAATTGTTGAACATCACAAATCTGGGTCACTCTGTAATTTACAGAGCGATCAGCTTCTCTATAAGCTCAGGTGAGTGAATTCATCACTCTTTCCAAGACAATGACTTTTGAGGAGCCCAAGGGTCCAGAACTGAAATAATAGTTATCAGACAAGCAACAAATACCAGGGAAAGCGTCAATATCAAGCAGAGTCCCTTCTACTCAGTTGAGCCAACAAATTATGACCTATGTTGAAATTTCATGCAGGTAATTTTCCAAATGAAAGTGATCTCTAGAACCAGGAAAAGAAGTTGAATGTGCGTGAAGCACTGTTCAGTGGTTGCAAGTTACTTACACTGATTGGGTCCAGAATCTTGACCGCTGCCAGGCTCCCATCTCTCTTACTGGCCACCTTGTAGACCTTGCCATAGGTGCCCTTACCAATGGTCTCTATGATTTCCCAGGTATCTGTGGGATCCGGAAGTGATTCAAGTCCAAGCATCATGGGGTTGTAGTGAAATAATCCATACAGATGTTTCCTAGAGGGGACAAAAGTTTGTTATGGGCAGCAGAACTTGGGTTTCAACAGAAGAATATTTTTATTTCTTACCTAGAAACTCTGTACTAGGTACTTTTTATATCCCCCCTCTACTTTCAGTAGATGAAAAAATAATTTGAAGCTTCCTTAAGGAAATGGGGACAGAAGGTAGAGTGGAGGAGTAAAGTGACTCTGAAACACCCTGAAAAATAAGATTCTGAAAGTGGAGATCATACAAACCCTGCAAGAGGGAATGAGAGAGGCAAAAAGGATGTCCTGGCCATGACGGATAGTTGTGCCTGACTGCTGAGTGGCAGCGGTGGCTGCTACTGCTGGGAAACTCCCAGAGGCCTCGGTCTAAGATCTTTCCCCCTAGTTAATGTGCCCACGACCAGGGTTCCCTGATGGCTACTGGAAACCAGTCCCCAACCTCTATGTGCAAAGCCTGGGCTGCCAGGGCATGAACCAGGCATAAGTCAGTGTATGGCACCTGCTGCTGCTCAGGGTCAAGGCCTGCAAAGATGGACCAAGCACAGGCCCTGTCCACAGAGAAATCCTAGTGTCAGCCACACCGAGGGTTTAGCCAAGAGCTGAATGCTCACTCTGCCTTAGCAGTACTCTATTGAATAAGGACACAGGCCTGTGGTGTTAAAGTACCAGCAGCAAGCTTGGCAGGTAAACAAAGTCGCCCAAGACTAATCTCATGAAAAAACCCCTTCAAGTTCTGTTGCTTCCTAGGCTGAATGAGGGGTCCCAAGCCTGGTCTCCTGTCAACCCAAGGGAGGGGCCGTCAGGCTCCATCAGTCCCAGCTACGGCTTCTAATCCCCACATGGTGGCTTAGAGTCCACCCAGAGCAAACCCTTTTGCCTCATACTGGGCATTCCACTTTGCATTTCTGATCCAAATTATTCTCTAGATGGCATTCTGCCAAGACACGACCCTTTGATCTTACCTTTTTTTTTTCAAATTCAAAAAATAAAATAACAGACAAAAGGCGGCTCAACAAGTTATGGAAGCATGGAAGGGAACCTGTATTTCCAGAGCACCTGGCAGGCACACCATGCCCCATAGGTGCCTGCAACCAGTGGCTTGGGGGCCCAGGCAAGGCCCACCCTGGGCTGAGATACTGAACCCTGAATGGTCAGCTTGTCAAACAAATCCTGGGTCACCCTCACTGAAGTACTCCAGTCAAAGGCCCCCCAACTGAATCCAATCCACACCTACAGAAATGGATTAGCTTTAAGAACAGGGTCTTTTCTGGGATCTACAAAAAGCTTCAAACTGTCACAGGAGGCCAGACAGGTTGGGAGAGGGCCTGCCTGGGCAGAGGTGGGGGATAGCACTTTTCTGTGTGTAGCAGTTTGATATTATTTATGAATTCCAAAAAAGATATTTGATTATGTTTGCAAACTGGTCTGTTCCTCTGAACGTGATACCCTTCGATTGTATTAAATTCAGCTGAGATGTCTTTGATTAAATTATATTAAGATTAGGGCTTTGATTCAACCCCATCAGGGTTGAATCCCCACCCCCTTGGTGGGCTGATAAAACAGACTCTCATACAGAAGTAGACACAAAGGAGAAGAACACAGAGGAATAGAGACAGCTCATTAGACACGACAGCAGCCCCGGGGAAGAGAGCCTGATAATCTACAGCTGACCTTGTAAAGAGGACAGAGCAGATGAGCCCAGAAAGAAACAAGCCCCGGGGAAAGAGATGAGCCTTATGTCAGCCTACAAGCTGAGATCAGAAGAAGCTGAGACCACAGAGCCTTAAGAGGAAGAAGGAAGGCTGAACCCTCACAGACATTGCCCACCATCTTGCATCAACACGTGGCAACAGACTGGGTGAGAAAGTACCTCTTATGGTACCTTGGGTTGGAGTTTTTAGGGCCTTGTGGCTGTAAGCTTCTACCCCAAAGAAATACCCTTTATATGTGAATATTCTTGCTGTCCTGATTTTGTGATAATCAGGGTAGCCAAAATATTCGCTATATTAGAAACCATGCCTGTGTCCCCAAACCTAGTTTTTCTCCCTAGATCTGGTTTTTGGAATGCTGGTGATAAACTAAACCTGATTTATTATATGACCAGCCTGTATGGGAAAAGACTGTAACTTCGGGTATATTTGGTCAACCTTAAGAGATATAGCAGGTGGACAGGTGTGGCTCAGGTGGTTAGGTGTCCATCTCCCATATGGAGGGATCTGGGTTTGATCCCCGGGACTTCCTGGTAAAAATTAAAAAAAAGAAATATGTGGAAAGCATGTGGGCCACCAGGCCCCTCAAGCGGGTGCGCCGCCAGGCCCTGTCTGCAGGTGAGCCACCAGGCCCCACGAGCCACACAGCAAGATGATGACGTAACAGGAGAGAGACACAAGGGAGGCCAAGATGAGACACACCGAAAAACCAGGAACTAAGGTGGCGCAGGCAGTAGGATGCCTCTCTCCCACATCAGAGGTTCCAAGCATCGAATCCCAGTGAAGACAGAAGGAGAAGGATGAGAAGAGAGGGCAGGAAACAGACACAGAGTCGCCCAGCGAATGGACACAGAAACAGCAAAAATGGGGAAGGGGGGTAAAAATGGATAAAAGTAAATAAATAAATAAATAACTCCTTAAAAAAAACGTATAGGGGAAGAAGATCCGGACTATAGTTAGTAGTAATATTTTGACGATGCTCTTTCATGATTTGTTAACAAATGTTTCACAACAATGCAGGGTGTTTGTGTGTGGGGGGGTGATGTGTGGGAGCCCTGTATGATGTTATGCATGTTTGTTTTGTAAGTTCACGATGTTTACTGAACACTTACAGTTTATATATGTTCATGTATGAATGATATACTTCAACAAATTGTTTTTTAAAAATACCCTTTATAAAAGCCAACATAGTTCTGGTACTTGCATCAGCACCCCTTTGGCCAACTAATACACTGTGCTAAGGAGGCTCCCACAGAATTTGCAAACCAGTCAGAAGTCCTATGGACCTGGATGTGTCTGTTTGTGACACCGCTCTCAAGTAAAGACTCGATGAACATTCTTCATTTTTGAATATGGTATTATGTAAGCTGATGCTGCAAATGGATTTCTCATCAAAGTCACTAGACACCCAGAGCTAGATTCCGATGTCCCACATAGCCCTGTGGCATTCAAATCTTTCCAGGAACAGCCAAGTTACCAGCAAGGCAGAGAGGACATCAGCTAGGAGAAATATTCCTGTTCAGTAAATAAGGAAAAATTGGCTATCAAAGTAGTATTTTCCTACCTTTGCCCATATGTCATTAGCCAAATATCTAGAAAATACTTAAATTACTCACTATTCAAGCCACAATCCAGTCAGGATAGAGCAATAGAAGATGATGGATGGATGGAGAGAGAGAGAGAGAGAGAGAATTAATAGGAGACTTTATCCTTTCAGTAACACAGTCCCATGGAAGTTAAGAACAATGGCTTTTTCTTATTTTGTTATTTTTTTTTCTTTTTAGAAGGCAAACTGGGCCTTGTATCTTTATGATGATTAAGAAAGCAGGTTATCGATAATATTCCTACTGTTGATAATTAAAATGCACTGAATATGACTTTTTTTTGCTATGAACAGCCAGAAGCAGAGAACAGCTCAGCTCCAGGCCCTTGCTGTCAGAAGTGGGGTGGCATGCACTTTAAATATCAGACTGCTGTATCTTATCAGGATGGACTGTCTAAAGACTTTCTTAAGAGTTTTGGTTTCCACCATCAGCAGAGGATGTCCTTTTCAAAAATAAGCCATGATATATTCTATGGTTAGATTTTGCCAAACTCTACAATATAGAGACCTAAATTCCATATATTTCTAACATGACAAAAAGAAAGTCAGACAATATGCTTTCTGGTGGAAGAACACCCCACTACCTAAGAAGTAGCATTGCTAAAAAAACTTAAACCTGAATCTCTGAATCTGATTAAGCCTCTAGAGCCCACTACCAAGTTACAGGAACAATAGGGGACAGAGTAACATGTTAAATAACACCATGGGGGTGCAATAAGCAAAATCCAGACAGTAGGGAACTTTGTAAGGCCAATGACCCAGCTTCCTAGACAAATAAATTGTAAATAAATAAAAATAAGTTGGAAGGGTAACCTCAGGGTAACCTGATTAAAAGAGGCTTAAAATCATATCAAATGTGGCTTTAAAAACATATCAAGTGTGAAATAACGTGTGGATTTATACAAACAAGATGAAAAAATTATGACATTTATAAGATAATTCAAACACTGCATATTTGATGATATCCAGGAAGGATGGTTAATTATGCTTTAGTTGTGTTCATTGTGTTTCTGGCTGTGCTATTTAATAGGCTCTTTGTCTTTTAGCCATATACACCGAGCTATTATTCCTGGGTGAAATAATATAATATCTGGAATAATATAGGAGAGGAGAAAGGAAGAAAGGGCAAAAATGAAATAAGATTGGCCATGGCGAGATAATTATTGAAGCTGGGTGCTTGGGGTTTCATTACTATAGTCTGTCTACTTTGTACGTTTTTAAATTTCCCATGATAAAAAGTCTTAAAAATTCCATGTAGTTAATATATGCCAGAGTATGTTCTGGTGTTCATACATTTGGTGAATCCCACCTCCCTGAATGTTTCTCCACCTGGATAATATTCTAAAAAGTCTCAAAGATGCTTGTGGGCTAACATTTTACTTGTATAGGAAACCATAAAGCACAAACAAAAAACCAACAAAAAGACACCCAAATATCTGGCTCCTATTTCTGGTTTTCTATTTTACCCTCATTCCGTGTTAGAAATTTTGAGTAAAAAGAAAGAACCTAAAAGCACCCTCCTCATATTCTCAGAAAGTCACCTGTTCTGCTCCACTGCTTGCCCACTGAGGCTCGGTCAGTGCCCCACCATGGCTGCTGTGCTGACCCAAACTGCCTCTAATCGCAGAGCTGTAGTTAAGAGAAACTAATGAACCACTGAATGGCAAAAGGAAAATCAATAGAAGGTGTCAAGTGACCTCCTTCTGTCCATCCAACTCCTGTTCTTTTTTCCTGAAAGAGGAGAAGTAAAAGAACATCAATGCTCAGAAACTGAAATGAACAAAAAGATTCATCACCACAAAAAGACTCATGTCACTGAAAAAGAAATTGCCCACTGGTATGAAGTTGAATCTGCCCAAGGCCAAACACAGTCACATAAAATCATAAAATAACATTTATGTAAGCAAATGCACATATATGCATATGCATTTATATATCATTTTACAAATATTGGTATGTATTGTGAAAAAGTTTGATTTTTACCAACAATAAAAAAAAAAAAAAATCACAAAGAAATACACATTTGCCAGCCAGGTGGTCTGCCCCCAGGGAAAGGCCTGGAAGGAAAATGAATAATCCTAGGTGAGCCTTGACTTTAGCTAAAGAAGGAATCCAAGAAGTCAATTTCACATAGAGCCCTTCAAACTGATGTGTTTACAAATGGACAAATACTGAATGACTGTGTTACTATGAACTAAATATATTGTGTAACATATTGTATGATTCCATTTATATAAAATGTAAATATAAATCAGTTTATAATCAATTATAATCATAATTTGATTAGTGGTTATGCAGGGCTACAGAAAGCATGCTAAAGGGTGTGGAGTTTTGAAAAAAACAGTGGATGTATTGAGTGAAAAAGAAGGAAAAAAAGCAAATCCAAAGGAGTAAAGCACTCCTGATAAATTCTCTGCTCATTCACCTATGCCTTTCCAGGGGCCTTGGGAACTAAAATCCCACATTGGGTCAAAGCAAATAGATGAGCTCAATTCTTCCAGCATTGAAATGAGCATTAAACTTACTTGTTCTGACATGCTTCAGTTTCTTCCATGTCCTACGGCTCTTTCCTTGCTGCTTAGCCCATCACCTCTTCTGATTAGATGTTTGAAGGTGATTGTGCCCCATCTCTCATTCTTTCAACAATAGGTCAAAAATTATAAATACCATAAACATTTATTATTTATGCACTCAGTACGTAGTTATTAAATGCTAATTGTATGCAAAGCTTTGGACTAAGTGCTATAGGAAATATAAGGAAGAGGAAGCAACTGAGCTCTGATCTTGAGGCTCTAATCTTGTTTAGAAAACCTATGTGATTTCTGGGGCAAGGTGAGAAAGTGAAGTCAGGTATCTCCCTTCCTTATAACTAAATGAATGAACAATGTTCACAAGACTAATTGAAATCCAACGAACAAAACAAAAGCACCCTAGCAGCAATCTAACAAAAGAAGGGATATAACTTCATGCCATAATCTTTGAAAGTAGCATTCAAGGAACGTGAGAGATGGAAGATCCCAGAAATCACTGATGTTTTAAATCCAGCTCTTGCTTTTCTTCCAGAAGTGTGATGGGAATTGGGAGATGGTAAATGGTCAAAAATCTGAAAAATCTCAACAACGCTCCGGATTGAGAGAGACGATGAGTTAGCAGCAGGGAATTAAGTCCCAGGTTCATAAGAACTTATAAAAAAGAGAGGAACATTTTCAAAGTCATACAGTAGGAGATGTCCCCTGCCAGGGAGAATGACTCTAGCACAGCACTTTGAACAACATTTCAGAAGGAAGAACAAAGTCGATACCCATCAACCATGACTGCCCCTAAGCCCACTACCCAGAAATCTGAAGAGTCTCAGAAAGATATTTCCTGGTAAAATTAAACCGAACTTCAAGGCAAAGAGAAAAATTTTCAGATATATAAGACACACCATCTCAAACCATAATAAAAAACACACAAAATAAAAGCTCAGGCTCCTATCCAGAGCAGTCAATACCAGAAAATATATAAACAATGTATCTAGAGATGACAAATCAAGAAACTGAGATTTAAGTGTACTATTCAAAATTATATCCAGAAGTGACGTTACTAACCAAATAAGGAAAAAAATATTTGTTGATTTTCTCACCCATGTTAGTACATTTCAATAATTGATAAATTGATAGAGGTTGAAAACCACCATATAAAGTTATAAAAGAAATCTCTAAAGTAATTAAAAATATACTTTAAATATTTGACATTATCAGAAGAAAAGCACATTTATTCATACAGACTCACACACATCAAACAAAGAAAAGACAAATCATAGAGTAAGAGATGGGGGAGAGAGCAATAGAAACAGAAAGCATTATGTAAATTCAGATGGAAGCACTAAAATTAAAAATATCTATTGTATAAATAAATATAAGATTCTTTCAAAAGGTCAAAACATAAAGCAAACCAAAACTGTAAAGTTCCACATTTTAAAAAACTCACTAAGAGTCTCTTTACAGCTCAGAAAGCTTAAAAGAGCAGGGAGCAGATGTGCCTGAAGCGGCTGAGTGCCTGCTTCCCACATGGGAGGTTCCGGGTTTGGTCCCCAGTGCCTCCTAAAAACAAACAACAAACAAACAAACGTTAACACCAACTCAGGGGAGCTGGTGTGTCTCAGTGATTGAGTGCCAGCTTCCCACATACAAGGTCCTGGGTTCAATTTCCAGCCCTAGTACTTCAAAAGAAAAAAAAAAGTAAAAGAAAGTTCAGAGATAAATGGTAACAACAACAAAAAGAGTCTTAATATTAATATCAGAAAAGAGTAAATTCAAGGTAAAAACTATTTAAGAATACAAACTGTTATTTGTAACATTCAGCAATAATTATTTAGCAATTACTATGCACCAAGTAATGTTGTACACATTTTTAGAATGTTCAAAGTTTAAATCAATAAGCTATGTAACATTTATGTAATCTAAGTATCTTTAAAAAAATTAAAAAGTATATTAAAATGCATAAATAAATAAATTAATAGCTTATACATGCCATAAATCTTCCAATGCCAAAAACAAAGTGTCAGAATTCATAAAAACACAAACTTCTAGAAGAAATCAATGAAACATAATAGTAGTAAAAAACATTGTCAGCTGTGATAGAGCAAGGAGGCAAAAATAATAAGCTCAACATAGCAGATGTATGTCAAACAGCATATCTAGCATATAACTTCTTTTCAAGTGATGATGGAATATTTTAATTTTAAAAATAAAGACTACATTAAGCCACAAAGAAAAACCTTAGTATATTCTAAGAAGTGGTATTGAAACACTCTTCCCTGACCACAGTATAATAAAATTGAATATTAATAAAAAAAAAAAAAGGAAAGAACCTAGACACCTGAAAATTTTAAATCTCCCTCAGATCTCTCAGATCTTGATGCAAAGAACACACTCAAAACTGAAATTACAGAAGATATAGAAAACAGCAATATTAAAGATACTGCTTAGCAAAAACCTTGAAAAGTTGAACTCAAGGTAAAAACTTGTAGCATTAAACATTTACCAAGCAAATAATAATAAAAAATAAATTAGGGAAGTGGATGTGGTTCAAGCGATTGGGCTCCCATCTACCATATGGAAGTCCCAGGTTCGTTTCCTGGGGCCTCCTGGTAAAGGCAAGCTGGCCTGCACGGAGAGCTGGTGCAACAAAAAGAGACAAAGAGGAGAGACAATGAGAGACACAACAAACCAGGGAGCTGAGGTGGCTCAAGCGATTGAGTGCCTGTCTCCCACATCAGGGGTCCCAGGATCAGTTCCCCATGCCTCCTAAAGAGAAGACGAGAAGAGAAGACAAGCAGACACAGAGAACACACAGCAAATGGACACAGAGAGCAGACCGCGAGTGCAAAAACAACGGGGGTGGGGGCGTGGAATAAATAAATGAAAATAAATATTTAAAAAATTTTTTTTAAATTAAGCATTTAAGAATGTAGAGCTGGAGCCACAAAATAAACCTAAGGAAAGTATAAGAAAAAATAGAAGCAGCAAATGGTTAATTAGAAAAAGAAAAATAGTAGACTGCATAATTAAATTAAGAAAAAAACAGTAAAACAAATAATGAAATAACCTAATAAAGAAAAAGAGAAAGCACAAATAAAATCAGAAATAAAAAAACAGAAATGCAACAGATAAACTAGAAATTAAAAGAATTATCAGACTACTTTGCAAATCTCTAAATAAATGAAGTCTAAATATCATTTGTTGTAACTATAAATAAATCATAAAATGAATGCTTTCTTAGATAAATATAAATGACAAATACCAATGGAAGAAATTAAAAATATTAACAAGAGCCATCCTCAAAGAAGCCACAGGCACAAATGGTTTCAACAATAAATTATTTCAGACTTTCAAAGAATAGATATTCCGATACTATTAAAACTTTTCTAGAACATGGAGAAGAAAAACTTCAAATCACTTACAGAAAATAACAAAACACTCTCACTGAAATCTGGCAAAAGTAGCACAGAAAAAGTAAAACTATAATCAATCTCACTTAAAAAGAGCTGGGTAGAGATCCTAAATTTAAAATAGTCAATAGAATTTAGTAAAGATAAATCAATATTAAGAAATAATTTAAACGTGATTTCCCATTAATATATTAATGTGGAAAACCATAGGAACAAATGAATACCCAAAAATAAATTTGATATATTTCAATCTGTTTCAATTTTTATAAACCTTTAGAAAAATTGAAATAGGTTAATTCCTCTATAGTATTAAATTGTATAAAAATATATATCTAGGGAAGCAGATGTGGCTCAAGCAGTTGGGCACCCACTGCTTAGAGGTCCCAAGCTGGGTTGCTGGTGTCTCCTAAAGAAGAGGAACAAGACAGCAAGCTGATGCAACAGGCTGGCATGGTGAGCTGACGCAACAAAGAGATATAACAAAGAAACACGAGAGACACAACAAGTGTGGAGTGGAAGTGGCTCAAGCCATGGGAGGTCCGGGGTTTGGTTCCCGGTGCCTCCAAAAAAGAAGACGAGCATGCAACAAACTGACACAGAGAGCAGACAGCGAGCAAATACTACATGGGGCAGGGGGAGAAATAAATAAATAAAATAAAACGTTAAAATATATATATATGTGTGTATCTAAAACCAAAAGCTAACGTTTTGTTTAATGGTGAATTACTAGAACCAACTTTAATAAAGTCAGGAAAAAGACAGTGATCTCCCACTAGCATCATATTATTTTGTATTGTTTTCCAAGTACTAGCCAATGCAATTAGACAAAAGAATAGGAATAAACACTGAAAAGATTACAAAAACATTTGTCGATGGAATGATTGGGCCCTAGAAAATCAAAGTTTAACAACACTAAAAATTTATTAATTCATTGAGGTGACTGAGTATAAAATTAATATAGAGAAATCAAAAGATTTTTTACGTATTAAAAGGTTTTTGCATAGAAAAAGGTTTTTGTGTTTTTTTTTTAAAGATTTATTTATTTATTTATTTATCCCCCCCTTGCTGCTTGTGCTTGCTGTGTCCATTCGCTGTGTGTCTTCTCCGTGTCTGCTTATCTTCCCCTCTCTGTGAGGTCCTGCTGCATCAGCCCCTCGCGCCGCGCGGGCCGGCCTGCCCTCACAAGGAGGCCCGGGGAAGCAAACCCGGGGCCTCACACATGGTAAACGGGGGCTCTATCAGTTGAGCCACTCCCGCTTCCCAGAAAAAGGTTTTTATACAGATCAAGTCATAAAATGAATATAATTTCAATAGAAATAAAAAGGTAAAATACCCGAAGTTAAACCTAACAAGATAGAGCAGAATATACATGAAGTAAAATCTTAAAATCATGGGATTGAAGAGACTTTAAGTGGAAAAATACTCTTATTCTTATGATGGGAGACTTTACTCTGAAGATGTCAATTCTTCTTAAATTTATCTTGAAAGTAAGTGCCATATGTTTTTTGTTTTTGTTTTTAAGAAAATGTCAAAATGGTATTAAAGTTAATCTAGAAAATTAAACACATGAAAGCAGGAGAAATCTGAAAAAGAATTAGGGAACATGACCTTACCTGATTTTAAAACATATTGTGCAGCTACAGTTATTAAAACATTTTGCTACAAGAGAAGCTTAAATAGGCAGGTAAGTGAAATAGAGTCCAAAAGTAGATTCAAATACATAAGAAAATAGATTTTATGATAGAAATCACATTTCAAATCAATGGGGAAGAGATGGACCAAATAAAGTTATTCAATAATTAGTACTGGTTTAACTTGCTGGCTAAATGTTAGGGAAAAAAGTTAAGCCAGATCCTTTCACCAAAAGCAATTACAATAGATCGAAAAATTTTTAAATGAAACAAAACATAGGTAAAATTTATTATAATCTTAGTGTAAGCAAGTGGTCCTTCCAAGCAGCATAAAACATGAAAGCTACAAAGAAAAAAAAATTTGATAAATCTTACTGCATAAAAGTTTAAAACTTCTCTATAGCCCCAAAATGAGTCTTAACATATTTTTCCCAAAAATAAACTAGGAAAAATATTTGCATCAGGATCTAATTTCCTTATTTTATTAAGAGCTTATATAAAAAGAAAAGGAACAACTCAATAAAAAGAGAGATTTAAATGTGATAGATATAGAACAGATGCTAAAGTTCACTCATTTTCAAGTGCAAATCAAAGTACTCATGGGAAGCGGATGTGGCTCAATTGATAGGGCTCCCGTTTACCATATGGTGAGGCCCCGGGTTCGATTACCGGGGCCTCCTGGTGAAGGCAAGCCAGCCCGTGCGGCGCAGTGAGCTGATGCAGCAGGATGACCCAACAAAGGGAGACAAGCAGACACAGAAAAACAAACAGCAAATGGACACAGCGAGCACAAGCAGCAGGGGGGGATAAATAAATAAATAAAATCTTAAAAAACAAAAAAAAACACAAAGTACTCAGATACCATTTATCTTCTATCATAACTTTAAAGGTATTTTAAAGTTTGATAATATTCCCTGTTGTCAAGAATATGGAGAAATAAACATTCTGAGACAACATGAATAAAAGTATAAATTGGCACAATCTCTTTGAGGATAATTAGTCAAAATCTGTCAAAGGCCCATACCCTTTGTCTCTGTAATTTTACCATAAGCATTAACCCTATGTATATACTCAAAAAAGCACATTTAGGTTTATCATATTCATAGACCGGGGAAAAAAAATCCTACAGTGATCATCTCAGTAGACATAGAAAAAGCATTTGACAAAATTCAACATCCATTCAAGATTTGAAAAAACAAAACAAACAAAAAATAAAAACTTTTCAGCAAATAAGGATAAGAAGGGAACTTTTTAACCTGATAAAGGCATCAAGGAAAAAACTTCAGCTAGCATCACACTTAATGGGTGCAGGACTGAATGCTTTCACCTTAAGATCAGAACAATGCAAGGTTGTCTGTGTTCACACACAAAAAAATCACTAGAACTAATAAGTGAGTTTATCAATATTACAGGATAACTGGTCAATATTTAAACTCAATCAATAAATATTAGAAAAGAAAACTTTTCAAAAAATAGTGCTGAAATGATTGGATAGCCATATGCAAAAAGAAGAAGAAAAAACCTATCCAAATCTCCACCCTTATCTCACATCACATATTAAAACTTAAATTTTGTGATAATCAGGGTAGGCTAAACATTCGCTACATTAGAAACCATGCATGTGTCCCCAGACCCAGTTTTTCTCCCTAGGTCTGGTTTTTAGAATGCTGGTGATAAATTAAGCCTGATTTATTATATGACCATCCTGTATGGGAAAAGACTGTAACTTTGGGTATCTTTGGTCAACCTTAAGAGATATTGCAGGGGAACAGATGTGGCTCGGGTGGTTGGGTGTCCGTCTCCCATATGGAGGGAACTGGGTTCGATCCCCAGACTTCCCGGTAAAAATTTAAAAAAAGAAAAATATAGAAGGCATGTGAGCCACCAGTCCCCATGCGTGGGTGCACTGCCACGCCCCGCGAGCCATGCAGCAAGTTGATGACGTAACTGGAGAGTGACACAAGGGAGAGCCAAGATGAGACGCACTGAAAAACCAGAAACTAAGGTGGCGCAGGTGGTAGGATGCCTCTCTCCCACATTGGAGATTCCGAGGATTGAATCCCAGTGAAGACAGGAGGAGAAGGATGAGAAGAGAGGGCAGGAAATGGACACAGAGAGTTGCCCAGTGAATGGACACAGAAACAGCAAAAACCGGGTGGGGGGAGTAAAAATGGATAAAAGTAAATAAATAAATAAATAAATAAATCCTTTGAAAAAATGTGTAAGGGAGGAAGATGAGGACTACAGCTGGTAGTAATACTTTGACAATGCTCTTTCATGATTTGTTAACAAATGTTTCACAGCAATGCAGGGTGTTTGTGGGGGGTGGTGTGTGGGAGCCTTGTATGATGTTATACATGTTTTTTTTGGTAAGTTCATGATGTTTACTGAACACATATAGTTTATGTATGTTCATGTATGAATGATATGCTTCAATAAATTGTTTTTAAAAATTATGTTTACACTATAGTCTATTAAGTGTACAATAGCATTCTCTCTCAAACAAACAAGTGCATACTTAATTAAAGTGTGACATAGAAACATGCAGTGAGTCCATGCTGTTGATAAAATGGTGCTGATAGACTTGCTCAACACAAGGTTGCCACAAACCTTCAATTCATAAAAACACAATTCCTGCAAAGCTCAATAAAGTTCAGGGCAATAAAATGAAAAAAAAATTAACTTAAAATTGATCATAGATGTAAGAGCAAACACCTTATTAAGCTTCTAGTAGATATACAAGGATGTTCATTGTAGCA
This sequence comes from Cabassous unicinctus, assembly GCA_029593785.1. NCBI lineage: Eukaryota > Metazoa > Chordata > Mammalia > Cingulata > Chlamyphoridae > Cabassous > Cabassous unicinctus. The sequence continues at coordinate 32,380 of JAQZBX010007804.1, read as the reverse complement.
TTATGCCTAGTAGAAAACCAGATACAAACTAAAGGTCCATCATTATGGAGATATTATCTAATAAACCATAACACTGATATGAAATGAGATTCTATTCTGTTTCATGCCACTAAAAAGAAAGGAGGTTAAGTTTTCTATCAGTTAATATAAAAAGAATGCCAAAATATACAATTAAGGTTTTTTAAAAAAGTGTTGAATCGTGAGGATAACTTTTGTGTAAGTAAAAGAAGATTTCCATTTATAATCATATCTCTCTATATATAATGTGTGTATCTTTTCTTTTTTTTTTTCCAGAAGGCTATGCCAGGAACTCTTAAGCTTTAGGTAGTGGTACCAGGAATCAGAGAGACTGGAAAAGGGAAAAATTAATATAATTTTTAAAAATTGTATACCTTTGTATACTAGTCATACTTTTTGCTGGTGCATATATTATTTTATATTAAAAGATAAATACTTTAAAAAAAAACAAACAAACAAGAAGTCTCTGTAGAGATTATTCTGGCATGGATGTATGCTGAAGTCATGGGAGAGCAGGAAGCAGTGGAAGCCCATCTTGAGAACAAGAGGAAAAGAAAGAAGGAAGAAAGTGAAGGAACCATGCTATGCCTGAGAGGACAAGACAGAGAAGACTGGGTCATGGCTTCACCACAATTTCTACATCCAGGCCTTCCAGGGACTGCCAAGCTCCGTGGTCTGTCCTCCAATATCTATGAAATTCCCTTTCACGTTCTAAGAAGCCCCCCTTTCCATGAGCTAATTTGAGTGGGTGTTAGTTCCCAACAACCCTGCTGAATGCCCTGAGACACTCCTGGTGTAGAGGTACAGCCTTACCTTGCTGAAAATGAAGCCGTCTGGAGCATGTACCCAGTCAACTCTTGCAGCTAGTCAAGCTTAGCAAGAATGATTTAAATAGAAACTTGTCCAGCAACATTTTTCACTCGTAAGAAAAGTTCATGATGAAGATTTCTATTTCTGAGTATGCTGCTCAGAGTATTTTTTCCTAAATGTTATAGTATATTACATATGAATCACAAATTGTAGAAGAATGTTCCAAACCTAGAGAAGAGCTTTTAAAAAGAATTCAGAAACGTGAACAGTGGAAGAGTTCAGATGAAATTTGTACACAATATTAAATATAAAAAACCAAACATACACAGAGACACAAAATAAGAAAATTCATACGAGTATGGGCAAATTAGAAAATGGTTCCAAACCAACATGTGAGCAAGTGCACAATGTGATGGTAAAGGCTGGAAAGCATCTAGGCCCGTTTCCAGGGACCAGCCTTTTCACAAACAGAACTGATCTGCACACTGCTCAAGAGAATCGTTTAAGTACAGCTTAAATGTCATCTCTAGCAGACCCTTCCTAATTTCCCATTAGAGGTGATCATTCCTTCCATCCCGGTCCCACTGTACAATGTATTCTTCTCTAGCAATTACCATGTTGCCTGGTCTTCCCCATCAGTGAGCTTCTTGAGAACAGAGGACATGCCTTACTAATTTTCTGTCCCAAGGGAAAATACCTAAGAAATAATAAGTGCTCAATAAATATTTGTTTAATAAGGGAATGAAAATAAGAACTTTAAAGGCCAATGAAGTATTTTTTAATTAAAAAAAAGGAGTTGTGGTTTCATAGAACACTTACAAAATAAAGAGAAATAAACAAAGAAAAATATTACAATACTCACAAAATCCCACCACCCATACATAAGCACTCTTAATTGTAAATGTCATTGCAGACATGCATACACATACATGCATATACATACACATAAAGATGTATAGATGTGTTTCTTTAACAAGGCAGACAATCTGGTTTCTGGCCCAATCACTCTTTTTTTTAAGATTTATTTTATTTATTTATTTCTCCCCATCCCTTGTTTTGTGCTCACTGTCTGCTCTCTGTGTCTGTTCATTGTGTACTCTCTGTGTCTGCTCATCTTTGTTTTTTGTGTGTGTGTGGTTTTTTTTAGGAGGCACCGGGAACCGAACCAGGGACCTCTCATGTGGGAGGGTGGCACCCAATCTCTTGAGCTACCTCCACTCCCTGCTTGTTGTGTTTCCCGTTGTTCCTTGTTATGTCATCTTGTTGCATCAGCTCATAGCATCAGCTCACTGTTTTGCTTGTCTTCTTTAGGAGGCACCAGGAACCAAACCTAGGACTTCCCATGCGGTAGGTGGGCACCCAACTGCTTAAGCCACATCTGCTTCCCCCCAATCACTCTTGAATGGCTTTTTTTTTTAGGTACCAGGGGCCAGGGATTGAACCCAGGACCTCATAGGTGAGAAGCCGGTGCTCAAACACTGGGCCACATAGATTCCCTGAATTGGTTTTTTCATTTGTTTTATTATGTTGCTTGGTTTTTGTTTGTTTGTTTTTTCAAGAGGCATTGGGAACTGAACTTGGGACCTCCCATGTGGAAGGCAAGCGCTCAACCCCTTAAGCCACATCTGCTCCCTGAGTGGCCTTTTAAAAATCAAATCTGATGCACTCATTCAGTCCTCATCCTTAACCTCTACAACTTAGCCATTGCTCACCACCTCCAACTTCTAAACAACTCGGCTCCCTTTAGTTCCTTTATATCTTATTTTCCTGCCTCTCTGCCTCCTGCGCCGCTTCCATTCTCCCCATTAATTTTAACATTCAAACCAAAGTCCTGCCTGAAATCCTCCACCTGCCTTCCAAATTTCCCATCTACCCCAAGGCTTTAATCATAGTCTCTTGGCAGGTGATTCCTTCTTCCAGCCCCAATTCCTCCCTCTAAGTTCTTCCTTGGCAATCTAAATGTGGCCTTTCATTTCCATTCCTGTCTTAAAATTCCTATTATTTCCCTGTTTCAATAGTATGATGCATTTCAACCAGTCCAGGATTACTGATTGCTTGCCACATATCTCCACTTACTTGTCCTCCCTGGTCTTCAGACACAACATGTATAAAAGGAAACCGATCTTCTTCAGCAATTCAAAACCACTACTCAGCTCTCCAGTGTCGGCTAGGGGCCCCACATGCTCAAATCCTTCTCCACTGCCTCACCTCTCACATCAGTCACTAAGATGTATCTATTCTTCTTTCATTTCTACCCTTCCCCTTCCAGCCCCACTCATCTCACAAAGGATGGTTTGCAAAAGCCTTCTGACTAGTTGCTTTTCCACTTGTCTCCTTTCAGTGGAATTCCTTATGGACCCTGCAGTCAGATACAAACTCCAAAACCATCAATTCATTCATGCCACAACCTTGCTTAAATAAATAGTCTACAATGGCTCCTTATTGTTAAATTAATTAAAGTCTAAGTTTTTCATTCAGATATTTAAGACCTCGGCAATCTAAATGTAGACTTCCATTTCCAGTCCTGTCTTAAAATTCCTATTATTTCCCTGTTTCAAGTGTATGATGCCTTTTAACCAAGCCCCTCTCCATTTCCTAAATAATCTTTGGACATCTGCAGCTCTGTGATTGTGTCCATGTGATTTCTACCAGCAGAGTGTCCATTCCACTATATCCATTAACCAAGAATCCTACCAGAACCTTCAGTGCCAGCTAATGCTCCCTAATCCCTTCATCTACAGTCAGCCTCCTTCTCTGAAATGCTGCAGGGCTTAGATGATCATAAAGTACTCCTGTGGAGTCATTCTATGTACAAGCCTCAGCTCCTCAACAGGGAAGGCCCACAAGCATCTTGAAGGAGGGACTGTCTAATTCATTTATGAGTGACATATATGAAATGCATATGCACATGTAGCAGGTGTCACTCAAGCAAAGGTGTCTCATGCTTGCTTGAGGTACAGTGCACAATATTTGTATAGTTTTCTCTTTTCTCCCCTGAAAAATGTTACTTACATCACTGTGAAGATGAGGGCTTCAGAAGCTTCTGCAGCCAGTTTGAGATGGGGAAAAGTTAAGCAACCTGGGTCTAAACATTTGTGAAACAAAAGGAAAGGTTGAGTGTAGTTGAGCAGAGTAGGCTGAATCTTTGAGTCTCAAAGTAATGCCATAAGTTGACCCTTGAAGAAAGTATATGATTTGAATTGGTGGGAATTTTGGAAAAGACATTCCAGAGGAAAAAATAATAGGGGTATTTTGGGCATTTTCAGCAAGAAACTTCTCTGCTGTGCCAGACTGTGCCACATGCTTCAGGACTGTGAGCATCCTGGGACCCAATTTACTGCATGCCAACCACCCTCCCATCAAGACCAAAACAGCCTCCTGGAACAGCTTCCATTAGGAAGGAAAGGTCTTGCAGAGGGAGCTGTGGGCAGCTGGTGAGGGAACTGATGAGCCCTGACAAAATTTTTCTTTTTGCTACAGTAAAAGAATTAATTCCATCGAGGGGTGAGAAGAACACCACCCAGCACCATCTATCTTTCAACACCTCATGCTGTTGTGGAGGGAAACAAAGCAGCTGACAGCACTCCCCATCTTCTCTTTTCCAATAGCTTCACACATACACAGACTGAGGAGGAATGATGACTAAGGTGAAGAGGATGGTCTATAGCTCTGAACTCAGTCTGAAGCAGAGCTGGGATCATCATCCCCAAATCCTCAAGACTGAGGAATGAACACATATAAGGAGGGAATATAACCATGGGCCAAAGTAGACTTTTTGTTACTGTAGTAATGGAAGAACTTGTAACATAGATAAAAAGATAGTGGTTACCAGAGGTTCTGAGGGGAGGGAGAGGGAAGAATAGGTGGAACATGGGGCATTTTTAGGGCTTTGAAATTGTACTGTATGATATTGCAATGACAGATACAGGCCATTATACATTTTGTCAAAACATATAAATTGTGTGGTGCAAAGTGTAAACCATAATGTAAACTATAGACATTGGTTAGCAGCAATACTTCAACATTTGTTCATCAATTGTAACAAATGTATCATGCTAATTTAAGATGCTATTAATAGGAGAAAATGTGGGGAGTGGTATATGGGAATCACTTATACTTTCAATATAACATTTCCGTAATCTAAAACTTCTTTAAAAATAAAATTTATTACATGAAAAAAAAAACAAAAAACAACACTAGGAAGATTTCTCAATATCTAAACTACAAAGTAAGGAGAGTGAAGGAGTGAATATATACATTGAGAATATACCACCAAGAAAATCTAAATCTACATTTAAAGCTAATAATAAAATATTTTTAAAGGTGAAAAAACAAACACCTGCCTTCATGAAGCTTGTGTTCTAGTAGGGAAGAGAGAGAGAGGGAGACAGTCAACAAAATAAAAAGTAAAATATACAGATGATAATGATAATTGCTATAAGAAAAATAAAATAGGAAAACTGAATAGAAAGTCAGGGTGAGGCAATAGGCAGGGGAATGGAATGACCAAGATAGACCTTACTAGCAGAACACATTTGAAAAATGACATGAAGAAGATGAGGGAGTGATAGATGGGGTAAAATCATTCCAGATAGTGGGAACAGAAAGTGCAAAATTCTTGAGGCAGGAGCTTGCCTGGCATATTCAGGAATAGCAAGAAGACAGTGTGGCTGTAGTGGAATGAAAAGAGAGTGGAAAAGCAGGAGATGGTGTCAGAGAGATAAGGTGGGAATGAGGTGGACAGATACAGTAGATCTTTATCAGCCCCTGTAAGGTAAGGACCTGGCTTTTACTTAGAGTGGATTAGAAAGCTATTGGTAGAATTGGAGCAAGGAGAGACATGGTTTGATTTTTATTTTAACAGGATCACTCTGGGGGTTGCATGGGAATGGACTGAAGGGGATACCACTCAGAGGTTCCTCAAGAACAATAGCCAAAGTTATTAGCAAGAAAAAAGAAGTAACAACACTTTCCTCATTTCTACCAGATGTGATCAAAATGTGTTATTTTAAAAATAATTTTCCAGAGAAAAATGCTTGGGAGGCCTCTTTCCACTCTCTGATGTCTTATTGGATATATCAGTCATAGGGAGGCTCTTTCAATGCACTGAGATGGTGACCCTTTCTAAAACAGGCTGTCAGGACACATCCAGTAGCAGCTGGCTAGAAATTGCTGCATACTGGCTCATCACTCCTCAGTGAACTCATCTTCATTTTTGAAGGTGAAGCTGAACACAGAATTGGCTGTACAATCTTAGTACAAGCTAGGCCGGCTATAATTGAGACATTTTGAATATGGTCAAATGGTGGGAACTGTATGGAGAACAAGTCCAGAAAGAGCTAGGCATAAGCTTGTCACACATTCCACAAATGCATATTGAGCACCTAGTAGGAGCAAGGCACCGAAAGACCTTAAAATGAATCATATTCAACCTTGACCTTCATGGGCATATAGTTTGGTATGTTAAAGGACGCAACTTAAATATAAATAACTGTAGTGCAAAATATAGGGTGATAAATGTCCTATTGGAGGGAAGGGAGACAGTTCTTCCAGCTGGATGAAATCAGGATGGTATTTGACTTGGGCCTTAAAGAGGAAACTGGAGCTAGACACACAGAGATGGGCAGAAGGCTTGCCAAGAAGGGAGAACAGATAGGCAGACAAAAAAAAAAAAAAAAAATGGAGGATGCAGGATAGGAACATGGGTGGGTGAGTTTGGGGAGACACAACAACTCTCATAAAAATCCCTGAGGAGCTTGTTTAAAATTCAGATTCTGGGTCCATTCCCCAGCAATCCTGAGCCCATAATGGATGGAGGAAACTGTATTTTTATCAGGGACACTCAGGTAATTCTAAAGCAACTGTTTTCCACTTCCCCCACCCACACACATGCCCTTTAAGGAACACTAGGAGAGCTGAGTTATAACCACTCTATGTAGAATAGCTTCCCTTGCTATTTTTTCTCATATAATCCTGTTTATTTCTTCTATAGCACTAATTGCAATTTGTATTTATGTATCTATTTGTTTACTTATTTAATTGTTTCTCCTCAAATTTTGTGAGCTCCATGACAGCAGAGACATAGAGCAAAGGGTCAAAGAGTATTTGTTGAATGTTGAAAGGAAGACTGGGACTGAAACTTTGGAGGCCTTCAACACTCTCTTGAGGGTCTGAACCTTTTTGTATAGGCAAGTCACTTAACCTCTTTGTGCCTCCATTTTTTACTCTACAAAATAAGGATAGTAATATTTGTGGGATTGTTCTGAGAAAATACATGCAAACTTCTTAGACCTATTTGTGGTTCACAGCAAGCATTCAATAAATTGTTGTTGTTTTTGTTGTTGTAGTTAGTTAGTGAGTGAGATGCTATGGATGTTTCTGAACAGAATAGTGGCCTGATGGTCACTTCAGGAAGATTAACCTGGCAGAAATGTGCAGAGATGGACCAAAAAGAAGGAACTCTATTGAAAAGATGAAATAGTAGGATCTGGGAGTTGGAGATTATTTTATGAATCCCCAAAAGAGAAAGATTATGTTTTTAAACTAATCTATTACTGTGGGTGAGATATCCTTTGATTGCATTAAATTCAGTTAAGGGGCCTTTGATTGGATTACTTGATAGAATCAATTTAGGGTTTTTGATTGGACTACATCAGTGAGGTGTGACTCAGGTTGAATCTCTGCCCTCTTGCTGGATCTGATATAAATGGAGACAGAGAGACACAGACAGGAAAAGCAGTAGAATCAGTAAATTTTAGGAAAAACATAAGATGTAGAAACCAAAGAAAAATCAGAATCAAAAACAAAGCTAAAATGTTGAACCTGGATGACTAGGAGATTGTCAACAGAAATAAGAGCAGTTCTTGGGGAGACTCTGGGTTCAGTTTGGGACCTACTGAGTTAGAGATTCTCATGGGAAATAGGGAAAATGCCCAATAAGCAACAACAAAGCTGACCTGGAGCTCAGGATGGAGGTTGTATTGGGAGGACCAACTGGAGACTCATCCTTAGAGAGAGCACATCTACTCACCACCCAATGGGCCCCCAAGGCAGATGCAGCGGGGAGAGGGGCAAGGACAGAATCTCACACAATCTGTACATTTAGTGGAGATGACAAAGTATGGGAGAGGAACCAGAGGAGGAGCCCGCAGAGAGGTAAGAAGGGGAGGGGGGTTGAGTTTCAAGAAGAAACAGGGCTAATCCTGGGGTGAAATGTCCCTGAAGGTGAAGAAGAAGAGGGCAGAGGGAGGGAGGCATGGAGAGGAGGGAAGCCAGACCACAGGAGGCACCAGGGAAGGTGTGAGGAGAATGGCCAGGAGGTGAACCGTGCTGTCTGAGCTAGAAGCATCAGTTCCTAAAGGGCACCAGGCACATGGTTAGCCCCGAAACCAGCCCTCGTTGGCGCGGTTCACTTAGCCTTGAGAATCGCTCCGACCTGCAGAGCCTCCTGTGCTGGCAGAGCTGGCAGGGAAAGACAAGCAGGTGTTGGGTTGAAAAAATATTTTAAAGCTTCCAATAAAATCAGACAAAAGTCATAGTTTTCATGGGCCAGTGATAAAGCTATTTGTCATAGTTTTCCTGGGCTGGTGATAAAGCTATATTGCAAAATAGCTTCTGTAGATGAAAAAATTTCATTTAGCCACTTAAAATATATTTCACCTGTGAAAGGGACCAAATTTTACAAAAAGCAAAAAACCACAAGTAACTGAAAGAGCATTAATAAACACAACACATTCAGTAAAATCCTTGCTTTCACTTGGAGAAGTATTTCTATTTTTCCATCATGAAATCTTACAGTTGAGGGTGAAAGTCCCCAAGCTATATCATAGATCATAATAGAAAATGATGCTGTATGATATGAAAGATTTGATCATTGAAGGCAATATATGGGTGGTGTGATGTTTTGAAGCTGTATGTACCCCAGAAAAACATGTTCTTAAAGTTGGTCCATTCCTGTGGGTGTGAGGCTACTTCAGTTGGGTGTGACCTCAATCAAGATGGGTCTTAATCCTATTACTAGAGTTCTTTATAAACAGAATGAATTGAGACATGAGAGAAAGCCATGGAAGCAAGAAGCTGAAGTCAGCAAAACACAGAAGAGAAGGGAAAGACCAGCAGGCCTGCCATGTGTTTTGCCATGTGACAGAGGAGCCAAGGATTGCTGGCAGTTGGTCTTTGGGAAGAAAGCATTGCCTTGATGATGCCTTGATTTGGACATTTTCATAGTCTCAAAATCATGAGTGAATAAATTCCCATCATTTAACCAGACCCATTTCATGGTGTGTGCTTTGAAGCAGCCTAGGAAACTAAAACAGGTGGGAAGGAAAACTTTCAAACTTACAGGATCTTTTATTCTAACACGTTCCAAAATACTTCACAAATACTTAACTAATTAATTATGCTCCTTGGGAAGAGTCAATAAATCCTGTCAGTTCTACTACTTTCCTGAATCCAAATACCTATCACCTCTGCCACCCAGAGCCACTACAAGCCCATAAGGAGCCTTTTAGGCAAATTAGAAAAAGGCACTCCTTACTGCCAAGGGACCTAGCCCTGTACAATTTGCATGGCTTGGCAAGCAGAGTCCAGGCTGTACTTGAGGACTACCCACCATCTCAGCCAGGTACCTCATCAGGACATGGCCTTCAGTGACATGCATGCCACCTCCATCACCTGGTCCAAGCCAACAACTCCCACCTGGACTACAGCCACAGCTTCTATTCTTGCTCCCTGTCCTAAACAGTCTATTTTCCACAGAGTCACAAGAAGGATTTTTGAAAAGTTATATAAAATGCCATTGCATTTAGAATAGGATCCAAACCTCTCCCACCATGACCCACAAAGCCCTTGATGGCGTGACTGCTGCCTCTCTCTCTGATCTCCTATTCTCTTCTCTCTGCTCTTTCACTCTGCTTTGGTCACAGCACGCTGAGTTGATTCTGGTCCAAAGGCCATAACCCTTGCTGCTCTCTCAGCCAGAAGCCTTCCCTGCTCCACTCCCAACAGAGCTCCACACCTCCCTCCGCATCATTCAGGTATCTATTCACGTATCACATCCTCACAAGAACCTCAGGAACCTCCCTCTTAATTGTGGCTACCAAGGCCTGAGAGTGAGCGTGCATGATGGCATTAGGGTCTGGCTTGGATTCACCTGAGGTGCAACAGATAGGATAAGAATAGGTATGAGGAGAAAGATTGGCGATTGAGGATGGAAATCCTGCTTGGTGACGCAGCCTGGAGCAGAGTGGCAGGACTTCCTGGAGCATCAGGAGCAGCAGAGAAGAAATGAAACAATATGTTTGTTGCTTGCTTTCCAACTGTTGGGTTTAGCCTTAGTCCTCTGATTGGGCAGAAGGTCATCCAGTTGTGGTGAGGGAACAGAGTGCCACTGTGGGATTCCCACTGTGAGGAAGGCAGTGGAGCCAGGAGGAGGAAGCCATCCTAACTCAAAGGTCTCCCTCTCCCACACAGATGCTGAGGAGGAAAACGGGTCTTTGCTGGGGCTGAAGGCTCCGATAACCACATGGCAAAAGACTAATTCAGAGTAGGAAAAACAGGGGATTTCTTCTCAGGGATGGGAGAAAACACACAGACCTGGAAGCCAGGACCCCTAGTCTTGAGTGTCAGGCTTGTCTTCCTGTGATTCTGGTAAGCTCTAAAGTCTATTTGCTTCTTTATGCCCCAGTTTCCTCATCGGAAACTATGAGATGAATGAACTGACCACTGTCTCTCACAGTTTGCTGGAGACAACACTCACAGTGCTTGTACAAACCCAGACCTAATGAAATGGAGCTCCCTGGGTGATTTTGGTGATCTCTAAGTTTCCTTCTCTAACATTCTTTGAATTGTAAACCTTAAACATATACAAATTGGGGAACAAATAATTGCTGCATAATGGAATTTATCTAACATCATTCAAATTGTCATGTTACTAAAATCACAAGTCATGATCATTGCAGTTATTAAGGAACAACACATGCCCACAGCTATGACAAATGATTAACTAAATGATCAGATTTTCACTTCCTTACCAAAGCGTCAGGAAATTTATCTTTGCTTTAGCTGCCTTAAAACTCTCTGAGTGAAATACATTAAAAACAACTGCAAATTACTGATGACTAATGCCCTTCAATTTGGCCTCAAGCTGAGAAATTTCATGCAGAAATGAAGTGGTTTATAATCCCACAGGTCTGTTCTATTATAAACTGTGGGTGGCAAATCAAGTGGCTATGAACTATGCTGTGTGTGTGTGTGTGTGTGTGTGTGTGTGTGTGTGTGAGAAAAATCAATACTCAAGGGGAGTATTTCTGCAGCTCCTTTAATGGGAACTTAACTGTCCAGACAAAAGGCAGATGCTAGCCATGAGGTGCCAGGAATCTAGGCGGTGCCTGATAGGGACCCCAGGCTAGTGGCTGTCACTATCGCCCCACCCCCAGCAGCCAGAGCAGCTGCATCTGCCCTTTGCAGAAAAGCAATCTAAAGCAAGCTCAGAAGAAAGCTGGAAGGAAAATAACTGCAGCTCACATCGATGACCTATTTTCTGAATCTGACTTATCTGAGATTGGATTTTCATTCCTCCAAAAATCAGCAGAACAATTCAGGCCTAGAAAAGCGTGTCTTTGAGGAGTGCATGGGCCAGAATGGATAACACATTTCACCAAAGGGCTTGCTTCCAACCCGGGTTGCAGGTAGCGGTAGCCTCAGACGGCTGTTGCGGGAGTTGCTGATGAATCCACCAAGTCCTTGGTGGCTTTGCTTTACAGTTAGATGAGGATTAATGTGATGCTAATTGGTAGTGGACCCAATCTATTTATTGTCCCCTACCAGCACAAGCAGCAGCATCTAAAGCATTCTCCCAGGCCCGGTGTGCATGCCATTTAGTATTTCCAATTTCATATTTCCCTAAGTTTAGGTTGCAATGCTCCTTTGTTCCAGACATGGCACAATCAAAACTAACATCTTTTTCTAAGCCGAGGGCTTAGTCAAGGCCTGCAGGCTGGCTTGCTTTCCTGAGCTGCAGATGGACCCCCAAAAATGCCAGGAGGTTTTGATCTGAATTCCTAAGGGAAGAAAAGTGACTGTTCAACAGCATTCAACAGCACAACCGGGGCTGTGCACAGAGCAATGGGCTAAGAGGAGAGAGGGGGACTAGGAACAGGAAGGCAGGGCCTGTCTGCCTGCAGGGAGCTTGTTTCCCACATGTTTTAACCTTATTTTTCCCTTCCTCCTCCATCCTCTTATTCTACTTTTTGTCTCTGTGGATTTGCCATTTTTAGTCATCTAAGTGACATCATACAAAAGTCATCCTTATGTGCCTTGCTTATTTCACTGAGCATGTTTTCAAGATTTTCCCATAACTTCAGGTTTTCTTATGGCTAAATATTATTCCATTGTGTGTATGTACATTTTGTTTATCCATTCATTTGGTGATGGACACCTGAGTTGTTTCCACCTTTTGGCTATTGTGAATAATGTTGCTATAAACATCAGTGTGCTAAGTATCTGTTTGCGACTTTGTTTTCACTCCCTTTAGATATATACCTAGAACTAGAATCACCGGGTCATATGGTAATTATATATTTCACTTTTTGAGGAACTGCCATATTGCTTTCCACAGTGGCTGTACCATTTACATTCCCATCAACAAGGTACTAGAATTCCAATTTCTCTGCATCCTCTCCAACATTTATTTCCCATTTTTTAGTAATAGCCGTTCACACAATGGGTGTGAAGTGGTGTCTCATTGTGATTTTGATTTGCATTTCCCTAATGGCTAATGATGTTGAGCATCTTTTCATATGCTTATTGGCCATTTGTATATCTTCTTTGGAGAACTATCTACTCAAGTTGTTTGCCTATTTTTTAATTGGGTTGTTTATCCTTTTGTTGTTGCATTGTAAAAGTTCTATATATATTCTGGATACCAAGCATTTATCTGTTAAGTGGTTTGCAACTATTTTCTCTCATTCTGTAAGTTGTATTTTCATTTTATTGATAAAAGTTTTTAATTTTGATGAAGTCAAATTTATCTGTTGTTTCTTTTGTTGCTCATGATTTTAGTGTCATATCTAAGAATATATTGCCGGATCCAAGGTTATAAAGAGTTTCTCTTATGCTATCTTCAAAGACTTTTATAGTTTTAGCTCTTATATTTAGGTCCTTGATCTATTTTGAGTTGATTTTTTTATCTGGTGTGAGGTAGGGGTCTAGCTTCATTTGTCTCTATGTGGATATCCAGTTTTCCCAAAATTATTTGTTGAAGAGACTGTTCTTTCATCATTGCATGTACTCAGCACTGTTGTCAAAAATCAATTGGCCATAGAAGTGTGGGTCTATTTTTGGATTTTTTATTCTGTTCCATTTGTTAATTTGTCTATCTTTATACCATTACCACTGTTTTGATTACTGCAGCTTTGTATCTTTATAGTATAATTTGAAATAGGAAAGTCTGTGTCTACCAATTTTGTCCTTCTTTTTCAAAATTGCTTTGGCTAGTTGGGGCCCCTTCCAGTTAAATATGAATTTGAAGATAGATTTTTTCCATTTCTGAAAAAAAAAAGCTGTTGGAATTTTGATAGGGATTGCATTGACTTTCAGTAATACTGACATCTTAACAACATTTTTAAAACAATTTTATTTCAAATTCACAAGAATAAAAGAACAGAAAAAGGCAGCTCAATGAGTTATGGAAACATTACTCCTAAAAAGTTTTTTTCAGGCACTTTTATCTCATACAATTCCAACTACTAACTCAGTTGTTCCTCTCGTGTTCAGAAAGACAGAAAGATGAACACAAATTAGTTAAATGACATAGTCAAATTCTTCTTATTAATGAACTAAATGAAGAGAAAAAATGCTTAATTTTCCTAGACTATTGATTTCAGCCACAATCACATCCATAAATCAACAGTGTTTGTTTGTTACATTCATTCTAATATGTTACCATCAGGTCCATCCATTACCACATATTTACATTTGACCTTATTAAACATTCTACATACATCCAGCATCTTCTCCCCTTCTTATCCCACATTCCATCCCCCTCCAACCTACACTTCATAGTTCAACTCCATAAGTCTACTCATTTAGTTCATATCAGTGAGACCATACAATATTCATCCTTTTGGGTCTGGCTTATTTCATTCAACATAATATCCTCAAGGTTCTTCCATTGTGTCATGTGCTTCCCCAATTGAGTTCTTACAGTTGAATGATATTGCATCATATGAATATACTACATTTTATTTATCCATTCATCAGTTAATGGACAACTAAGTTGTTTCTATCTTTTAGTAATTTTGAATAATGCCACTATGAACATCAGGGTGCAAATATCTGTTTGTGTCCTTGCTTTCAGTTCTTCTGAATATATTCCTAGTAATGGGATTGCTGGATCATATGGCAGTTCTATATTTAGTTTCCTGTGGAACTATCAGATCATCTTCCACAGAGGCTGTACCATTTTACACTCCCACCAACAGTGAAGGCATGTTCCTATTTCTCACACCCTCTCCAGCACTTGCAGTTTTCTCTTCTTTAATAAGGGCCATTCTGTATGGTATGAGACAATATCTCATTGTAGTTTTGATCTACATTTCCCTAATAGCTAGTGAGGTTGAATATCTTTCATGAGTCGTTAGGTCATTTGTATTTCCACTTTGGAAAATGTTCAATTCTTTTGCCCATTTTTAATGGGGTTGCTTGTCATTTTGTCATTAAGTTGCGTGATTTCTTTATGTAACATGGAGATCAATCCCTTTTCAGAAATATGGTTTCCGTAGATTTTTTTTGCCATTAAGTAGGTTGCCTTTTTACTTGCTTGACAAAGTCTTTAGAGGATCAAAAGTGTTTAATTTTCAGCAAGAATGCCCTAGGTAGAGGAGCAGTGACTAGTGAAGGAGGATGGTCCATTGACGGGCCTTTGATATTGATGTCTGTACTTATGAACCTTTACTTTTGAAATTGAAACTTAGCCTAGTATTATGGTGTGCCTAAGATTTACCTCCTGAAAACATCCTTGTTTCTCAAATGTGGTCTCTCTCTAAGCCAAACTCAACATATAAATATATTACCTTCTCCCCAGCATGGGACATGACTCCTGGGGATGAGCCACCCGGCATCGAGGGATTACTACCAAGCACCAACTAGCAATGCAACTGGAAAAAGACCTTGACCACAAGGGGGAAAAGGTAGAGACAAATGAGTTTGTATGGCTAAGAGATTTCAAAGTAAGTTGAGAAGTCATTCCAGAGGTTACGCTTATGCACATCTCAGTAGGATCTCATTGACTGCCAAAGTAAATATTGCCTCAAATAGCAGGGCTTCTGAAGGCTCTGGAGACATCCAGACACTATAGGAAGGGCAGACAGCTCAGGAGTTTGGTGCCCTGTCAGTGGGCCCTACCTTGGAATTATGCTTCCCTGTGTGACAGAGTTGGACTCTGTTGTGGTTTCCCAACACATGGCTCTTCTGCCTCTTCCATCTGAATGCATAGTTAGTACTAAAGTTGATAGGTGTATGTCCAAGAGACTTAAATCTTTGGGCTGTCCATGTGCCAGCTGGGCCTTGAATCTCAATAGAGTTGCAACACCTACTCTCCAGTTCATTGGACTCACCCAGGACAACTAACAAGGAGATGATGATGGACAATGACCATCCTAAGGAACAGAGAAAGTCTGCAACTTCAAGCAAGATAGTCCCATCCATCTGCCCCATGGGATCTAAGCCCCCTCTCAATTACAGATGGAGCAGGCATCACCATCCTTAGGATTGGGAAATGAACAAAGGATTAGAGTAGACTTACTGCTATTCTACTATAACCTTACTGTGATTCTAGCAATTGAAGAACTTATATCATTGATATGGAGGCAGTGGCCACTGGAGATTCCGAGGGGAGGGAGAGGGAAAAGCAGGTGTAAAACAGGGGCATTTTCAGGACTTGGGAATTGTCCTGAATGACATTGCAATGACAGATACAGGCCATTATATATCTTGCCATAACTTACAAAATTGTGCTTGAGAGAGTGTAAATTACAATGTAAACTATAATCCACGCTTAGTGGCAATGCTCCAAAATGTGTTCATCAATTGTTACACATGTACCACACTAATGAAGGATGTTGTTAATGTGGGGAAACGTGGGAGGGGTAGGAAGCGGGGCATATGGGAATCCCCTATATTTTCTATGTAACATTTATATAATCTAAGTACTTTTTTAAAAAAAATTAAGAACTATGTTTTTTAAAAAGCGTTTAATTTTGAGGCATTCCTATTTATCTATTTTTTATTTTGTTGCTCATGCTTTGAGTGTAAGGTCCAAGAAACCACCACCAACCACAAGATCTTGAAGATGTTTCCCTACATTTACTCCTAGAAAGGAGTTTTATGGTTCTAGTTTTTATATTTAGGTCCTTGATCCATTTGAATAATTTTTGTATAAGGTGTGAGATAAGGGTCCTCTGATAGGATATCAGTTTTCCCAGCACCATTTGTTGAATAGGCTATTCTGACCTAGCTGAGTGCTTTTGACAGCTTTATCAGAAATCATTTGACCATAAATGGGAGGGTCTATTTCTGAACTCTCGATTTGATTCCATTTGGTCCATCTGTCTATCTTTATGCCAGTACCATGCTGCTTTTACTACTGTAGCTACATAATATGCTTTAAAGTCTGGAAGCAAGAGTCTTCCAAGTTTGTTCTTCTTTTTAAAGAAATTTTTGCTATCTGGGGGCCCTTACCCATCCAGATATTTGATAATTGGCTTTTCCAATTCTACAAAGAAGGATATTGGAATTTTTATCAGGGTTGTGTTAAATCTGTAGATCGGTTTGGGTAAAATTGATATCTTAATGATATTTAGTCTTCTAACCCAAGAATATGGAATATCATTCCATTTATTTAGATCATCATTGGTTTCTTTTAGCAATGTTTTATAGTTTTCTGATTAGGTCCTTTATGTCCTTGGTTAAATTTATTCCTAAATATTTGATTATTTTAGTCACTATTATAAATGGAATTTTTTTCTGATTTCTTCCTCAGATTGCTCATTAGTAGTGAATAAAAATGCTATTGATTTTTGCATATTAATCTTGTATCCTGCTACTTTGCTGAAATCATTATAACTTCTAATAGTTTTGTTGTGGATTTTTTAGGATTTTCTAACTATAGGATCATACCAGTGAATAACAAAAGTTTTACTCCTTCCTCTCCTATTTGGGTGTCTTTTATTTCTTTTTCTTACCTAATTGCTCTAGCTAAAACTGCTAGCACAATATTGAATAACTATGAGGAGACTGGGCACCCTTGTCTTGTTCCTGAACACAGTGAGAAAGCTTTCAGTCTTTCACCATTGAGTACAATGTTAGCTATAGTGTTTTTCATATATACACTTTATCATATTGAGAAAGTTTCCTTCTATTCCTATCTTTTGCAGTGTTTTTATCAAGAAAGGATGCTGTATTTTGTCAAGTGCCTTTCCTGTGACAATTGATAGGATCATGTGATTTATCTTCTTTGATTTATTAATGTGGTATATCACACTGATTGATTTTCTTTTATTGAACCACACTTGCACACCTGGTATTTAAAGCCCACTTGATTGTGATGTGTAAATTTTTGTGTTTTTGGATTCAGTTAGCAAGTATTTTTTAGAGGATTTTTGCCTCTATATTCATTAAAGAAATTGGTCTGTAATTTTCTTTTTTTGTAATATCTTTATCTGGTTTTGGTATTAGGGTGATATTGGCTTCATAGAATGAGTTTGGTAGCATTCCATTCTGTTCAATTTTGGGCAAGAGCTTGAGTAAGATTGCTATTAGATCATCTTTGAATGATTGGTAGAATTTACCTATAAGGCCATCTGGTCCTGGGCTTTTCATTTTGGGAGGTTTTTGATGACTGTATCAGTCTCTTTATTCATGATTGGTTTGTTGAGTTCTTCTATTTCTTCTAGGGTCAGTGTAGTTTGTTCATGTGTTTCCAGAAATTTGTGCATTTCATCAACATTGTCTAGTTTGTTGCCGTACAGTTGTTCTTATGAACTTTTTTTATTTCTGTTGGGTCAGTGGTAATGTCACCCTTCTCATTTTTTATTTATTTGCATCTTCCCTCTTTTTTTGTTAACCTAGCTAAGGGTTTATCAATTTTGTTGACCTTCTCATAGAACCAACTTTTAGTTCTGTTGATTTTCTCTATTGTTTTTTTTTTTTTCTCTGTTTCATTTATTTCTGCTCTAATCTTTATTATTCTTTCCTTCTGCTTGCTTTGGGATTGGTTTACTGTTCCTTTCCTAATTCCTCCAGGTGTGCAGTTAGGTCTTTGATTTTAGCTCTTTGTTCTTTTTTAAGATAAGCACTGAGGGCTATAAATTTCCCTCTCATCACTGCCTTTGCTATATCCCACAACTTTTTTTTTTTTTTAAGATACTTAGATTATATAAATGTCACATAAAAAATATAGGGGATTCCCATTTGTCCCGCTCCCCACACCTTCCACATTTTCCCACATTAACAACATCCTTCATTAGTGAGGTACATTCATTGCAATTGATGAACACATTTTGGAGCATTGCCACTAAGCATGGATTAAAGTTTACATTGTAGTTTATACTCCCTCCCACCCAATTCTGTAGGTTATGGTAAGATTTATAATGGCTTGTATCTGTCATTGCAATGTCATTCAGGACAATTCCCAAGTCCCAAAAATGCCCCCATATTATACCTGTTTTTCCCTTTCCCTGCCCCCAGAACCTCCAGTGGCCACTGCCTCCACATCAATGATATAATTTCTTGTCTTGCTAGAATCACAATAATTCTATAGAATGCCAGTAAGTCTACTTTAGTCCATAGTTCATTCCCCAATCCTGAGGATTCTGGGATGGTGATCCACTCCATCTCTAATTGAGAGGGGGCTATGGTCCCATAGGGCCAATGGATGGGGCTCTCTTGCTTGTAGTTGTAAACTCTCTTGGTTCCTTGGTATGGTAGTTGTCTATCATCACCTCCATGTTAGTTGTCCTTATCCCATAAGTTTTGATATGTTGTATTCTTATTTTCATTAGTCTTGAGGTATTTACTGATTTCTCTTGCAATTTTTTCTCTAACCCACTCGTTATTTTAGAGTGTATTTTTTAATCTCCAAATATTTGTGAATTTTCCCTTTTTCCATCTGTTATTAATTTCCAACTTTATTCCATTAGGATCAAAGGAAGTTTTTTGTATAATTTCAATGTTTTTAAATTTATTGAGATTTGACTTATTTCCCAACATATCATCTACCCTGGAGAAATATCCATGAGCACTTGAGAAAAATATATATCCTGCTGTTTGGGGGTGTAATGCTTTATAAATGCCTATTAGATCTAGTTCATTTATCATATTATTCAAGCTCTCAGTTTCCTTATTTATCTTCTGTCCAGATGTTCTATCTAATAGAGTGGAATGTTGAAGTCTCCAATTACTATTGTAGAGATGTTTATGTCTCCCTTCAGTTCTGCCAGTGTGTGTCTCATGTATTTTTCAGGCACCTATTTTAGGTGCATAAATAGTTATTATTGTTATTTCCTCTTGGTGAATTGTCCCTTTTATTAATATATAGTAACCTACTTCATCTCTTATAACAGTTTTGCATTTAAAATCGATTTTATCCAATATTAGTATCATTACACCAGCTATTTTTTTATTGCTATTAGCATGGATTTTTTTTTTCACAACCTTTCACTTTCTTGACAATATTAACTCTTCCAATCCATAAGCATGGTATGTCTTGCCATTTATGTAGCCTTCTTTAATTTCTTGCAACAGTGTTTTGTACTTTTCAGTGTACAAGTCTCTTATACCCTTGGTGAAAATTTTTTCCCAGATATTTTATTCTTTTAGATGCTATTGTAAATGGAGTTGTTTTCTTAATTTCCTCTTCAGATTGTTCATTGCTAGTGTATAGGAACACAATTGTTTTGACCTTGTACTCTGCCATTTTGCTGAATTTGTTTTTTTAGTTCTAATTGTTTTCTTGTAGATTCCTTTGAATTTCTATATATAAAATAAGGTCATGTCACCTGCAAACAGAGATAATTTTACTTTTTCATATCCTATTTGGATACATTTCATTTCTTTTTCTTGCCTAATTGCTCTGGATAGAACTTTTAGTACAATATTAAGTAGCAGTGGTGAAAGCAGGCTCCCTGTTTTCTTCCTGAGGGTAGCGGGGAAAGCTTTCAGTCTTTCATACTGAGTATGATGCTAACTGTGGGTTTTTCATAAATGGGCTTTATCATGTTGAGAAAGTCCCCTTCTATTCTTAGTTTTCTGAGTGCTTTTCTCGATAAAGGGTGCAGGATTTTGTCAAATGCCTTTTTTGCATCTATTGAGATAATCATGTGGGGGTTTTTTATCCTTCATTCTATTAATGTGTTGTATTACATTGATTGATTTTTATATGTTGAACCACCCTTGCAATCCTAGCACAAGTGCTATATATCTAGCCCTTGGTCATGGTGTATAGTCTTTTCTATATGCTGTTAGATTTGGTCTGCTTATATGTTGTTGAGAAGTTTTGCATCTATATTCATAAGGGAAAGTAGTCTATAATTTTGCATTCTTGTGATGTCTCTATCAGACTTTGTTATAAGACTATGTTAGCCACATAGAATGAATCAGGAAGTATTCTCTCTTCTTGAGTTATTTGGAAGAGTTTGAGAAAGACTGGTGTTAATTCTTCTTTAAATATTTGGTAGAATTCAACAGTGAGGCCATCTGGTCCTGGACTTTTCTATATTGGGAGGTTTTTGGTTATTGATTCTATCTCTATACTTCTCATAGGTTTGTTGAGGTTTTCTATTTCTTCTTGAGTCAATGCAGGTAATCTGTGTATTTCTAGAAAATTTTCCATTTCTTCTAGATTATTTAATTTTTTGGCATACAATTGTTTCTAGTAATCTCTTATAATCTTTTTTATTTCTGTAAGTTGAGTCTCTTATAACAGTTTATGACTTTATGTCCATTTGTCTGATATTAATATAGCAATCCCAGCTCTCTTCTGGTTACTATTTGCATGAAATCTTTTTTCCATCTTTTCGCTTTTAACCTACTTCTCAGTCTTTGGATCTAAGTTGGGTCTCTTATAATCAGCATCTAGTTGGGTCATGTTTCTTTATCCATTCTGCTAATCTCTGCCTTTTGATTGGAGAGTTCATTCCATTTATATCTAAAGTAATTACTGACAAGGCAAGATTTACTTCTGCCATTTTGCTAATTGTTTTTGTAAGTCTAATACCTTTTTTGTTTCTTCTTTCCTCCATTATTTCCTTCTTTTTTTAGTAGATAATCTTTGATAATAAGCCATTTTGTATCACTTCTCATATTGTTTTATGTAGATTTGTTTGATATGCATACCATGGGAATTACATTTAACATTCTAGATTTATTACAGTTAGATTTGTTTTGATACCAACTTGACTTCATTAGCCTACACATACTCTGGTCCTATATCTCTCCACCCCTCCCTTTTATGTTGTTCTTTTCACAAATTACATATTAATGCATTATGTGCCCAGTAACAAAAGTTTATGCTTGTTTTTATGCATATGAATTTTAAGCCATGTAAGAAGTAAAAGAGAGCATTATAAATGAAAAATACAATAAAACTGCCATTTATGTTTACCCATGTAGTTACCTACACCAGAGGCCTTTATTTCTTCATATAGCTTTGAGTTACTGTCTAGGGTTCTTCTCCTTTCATTTTGTTCATATATTATTTTCCTGATTTCCTTTAGTTCTTTGTTCTTGTTTTCCTTTAATTCATTGATCCTATTTGTAGCAGTTTGATATTGTTTATGAATTCCAAAAATAGGTATTGGATTATGTTTATAAACTGGTCTGCTCTTATGGGCATATTAGATTGGTTTGGATTCAGAGGTTTCACTTTTGCTTGATTAAATAATGATTAAGGCTTTGATTGGGCCACATCAGTAGGACATTGAGTCCCCGCCCCCTTGGTGGGCAGGAACTCAAAGGGAATACGCATAGGAGAAGAACACAGAGGAGTTGGTTGGAGTCTTGTTGCTGGAGTTTTAATGTTGGAGCCCCAGGAAGTAAATATACAGAGAAGCAGATACATGAGGAAAGGGAGAAGTCTCCATTAGACACAGCAGAAGCCCCGAGAAGAGAAACGAGCCATTCACCTGATAGTTTACAGCTGGCCTTGCGGAGAGAGCAAAGCAGCTGAGCCGGGAGAGAAACGAGCCCCAGGAGAGAGATGAGATTTAACCCAGCTTACAGCTGATATTGGAAGAAGCTGGGACCACGGAGCTTTAAGAGGAAGAGGAAGCCTGAACCCTTGCAGACATCGGCAGACATCTTGTTCCAACATGTGGCAAAAAACTTTGATGAGGAAAGTAACTTATGCTTTATGGCCTGGTAACTGTAAGCCTCTACCCCCAAATAAATACCCTTTTATAAAAGCCAACAGATTTCTTGTATTTTGCATCAGCACCCCTTTGGCTGACTAATACACTATTTAAGAGAGTTGATCAAAGATCTTTGATTTATTATTCCAGAGACTGAACTTCCTTTGCAATAGTTTTCATTGAATTCTGTTTTTCCTGTGACTATGCCATACTTTCTTTCTTATCTCCTTGCATGTCTTGTCATTTTTTGTGGTTAAGTAGACATTTTGAGTATTATGTTGTGGTAACTCTGGAAATCTAGTTCTACTCCTCACTCTGCTATACCAAGAACAAGGAAAAGGAGAAAAAAAAAGAGAGAGAGAGAGAGAAAAGAAGAAGAAAATTACTAACATATTGACAAATTTTCCTCCACATACATGCACACAAAGCCAAGAAGAAGAAAAATGTGCACTGCCTCTCCATGTCTCTCATTATATGCTCATAGGAAGCTAGAATCTGCTCCTGTGAAGGCTAAAACTTAGGCCAGAATTTGTGTTCCTCCCTCAGGTATCCACCATACCATAAAACACACAAAAAAAGAGAGAAAAAAAAATAACCAACAGACAAAAAAAGAAAAAAAGTGCATTGGCTCTTTGTGTCCTGGTAGATGCTGATGTAAACCAGAAACTGCTGCTAACAAGAGGACTAAAACCTTCACTAGTATCTGTGCTGGGCCCTCAGGGATCTGGCAGACTAAAAATCATCCATCCACAAAAGAATGAAAACCAATTTTAGAAAGGTGCAGTGGCATTTTACATCCCTGTGGATGCTGTTGGGAGGCCAGAAGCTGCTGCCCAGAAGGCAGAGCTCTCCTCAGCCTCCCCCTTCTTCTGGCACTACTGCAGTTGTTCTAAATGTCCATTGTGGCTCCAGGATCACCACCTAGGTAATTCTAGTTAATTCTGATTTCTTTTTCCAGTTCATTCCTTTTTCTGGTGGAGCAAGCCATCTGTAAAACTTCCTAGTCTGCAATTTGCACCTGCGCCCTGCAAGCAGCTTCTTTCCCTCTCCCCGTCAGTTCAGGCTCCAAAGGGGGAAAAAAAATACCAGGCCCCCCAGCAAAGGAGGAATGGCTAAAAAGTCTTTACTAAGGGTTTGCCCCAGGGCTTTCCAGATTATAGGGGCCCAGTAATTTATCTTGCCTTCCTTCCCTACCTGCCTACCTCCCACCTCAGGCCTGACAATATTTATTAGTCTAAAATGGACCATCCAAAGGAGGCAACATGTTCCTGCAAGTGTCTGAGAGCCAGATCGGCTCCAGGTCAAGTGTTTCCATCTAAGAAAGCAGTTATAATACATTCCTAGTGTGAGTGCAGAAGCAACAGGGTGACAGCTATTTGCATAATGTTTCTTCTGTAACAGACTTCAAAAATAACAATTGGCAAATTGGAGAGAATCTGTTAATTTTAAATTTGCTTGAGCTGCTGTGTTTAATGGAGCTAAGTACATAAAGCACCATAAAGATTTTAAATCCATGAGTTATACAGTGTATCATTTGTTCTGTCCAATGAGATATTTTGGAGAATTGACACTTAATTTGTGTTACTGTAGAATTGCCAACTTGTTCTGGGATGCCCACTTGGAAATGTACTGAGAGGTTTGGAAGGTAGCTTTTTAGAAAGTTCATCTAAGAGTGGCAAACAGTGATGACTGGTATCACGAATAAGGCAGATACACACACGTATACACACACATACACACCAAGTCAGGAAGGTAGTACCTTCAAGGTCAATAGTTCCCAGAAACAAAAGAATGTCATAGATGACTTCTGCATGTGCTGATACCATTACACAGCCAGCAACACAAGGACAGGGACCATGTCTGTCAGGTTCACCGTTATAGACCCTGTGCCTAACATGGACCTGGTACGTGACTATATAATGCTGAAAGAAATGGCTGGCTGGATGAATGACTGAATGTGATTCCTTTACATTAGAAGGCAATTATTACACCTAAGAAATGCATGCATAAGATTTATTTTTCCAAAGTGCTGGAAATATCAAGAATTCATCATGTCCATTTATAAGCATATGGGCCCACATGTATTCCCAGACACACACACCTCAAGTAGAAACACCTTCCGAACATAAGTACATAAAGAAGAAAATACTTTAATTTTTAAATTCTTCATTAGAGCAGATACAGTTCAAAACAAGCAAAGCATTTTTATAACATTTTAAAATGATATACTGCAGGTTAACCTTTTGGTCTCCTTCATCCATTTATGGAGTGCCACGAACTGGGTTTGATGGCTGAAGAATTGTAAAGGTAGGTAAAAATAGTTAACTTTTGGGTTTTCCCTCCTGGATAATTTTTCCAAAGCACATCCTATTAAGTTTTACTCTAAACAGATGCATTTTTTGGCAGGACCATATAATCCATTTTCTGCTCTATTTTAATACTCACATTTTCACTTCATGGATTTTATCCCTCAATTCCAAAAGACATTCTAAACCAAAGGAGAATTTAACCAAAGTCATCAGCAGTACTTTAAAAAATAATTGATTTTAATGGTCAAAGGAGATAGGACCTCTGGATATTCTGACCTGAAGAAAACAGTCACTGAAAAACAGTGTCTAATTTGAGATTTTAAAAATTGGGATTCTGGAATTCCCCTGTTGGACTACATGCAAACACAAACACCCATGCACACACAGAGCTGACCTGCTTCCCAGGACAAGGAAGAAAGAATGGCTGAGGGTAAGAGGCAAGGCTGGCTACTGCAGTTTCCATGTGGGTCGTGTGCCCTGGTGGTGGTTCTACTTTTTTATTTATCTTTTTTAACAAACTGAAGAACATTTTATATTTTAAGAAATTGGCCTGTACTCTTCAAAAATGTCAAGGTCATGAAATACGGAAAAAAGCTAAGAACAGCTCCAGCTTAAAGGAGACTAGAGACATGACAACTAAATTCAAAGATCCTGTACTGTAGAGGGATTAAAATGCTATCATTTTTCTTTTTGGATTAGTGAAATTGTTCCAAAATTTTTTGAGGTGATGAATACAAAACACTGTGACTAAACTAAAAGCCATTGACTGTACACCTTGGATAGATTGTATGGTATGTGAATATATCTCAATAAAACTGCTTTAAAAATTCAATAGTCCTCTCATCCTCTCAAATATACACTCCCACAAACCGTGGCTCATGTGGTCCCATAAACCCCAGGAAACAGTGGCCTGTGGCTCATGCAGGGTTTGAGATTCGACATGCATGGGCCTGGCTGAGTCTTTCCTGCCTCATTTGTTGAATCTCTGGCTGGGTGAAAAGAACCTCTCCCTTCTTCCCCAGGGGTGAGGGATGAAGGTGAGGGTGGGCAAAGAAGCATTCACTCCTGGTAGGTCCTGATGATAGAATGTTTGGTTCAGCCTGAGGAAAGGCTAGAGTGTTGTGAGGCAGGGATGGGACCCCTAGGACTATCATGGGTGGGTGCCCATGGGCTTAATGAGAGTGCAGTGCCCCCTAAGGCAGCAAGTGGTCCACTGGAGTTTGAGACAGCCTGTCAAGGGGCGGGGTCATGCCAGGCAGCAGGAGAGGTTTGGGTGAAACTGGAGTCGAGGGTAGGTCCAGGCTGGCTGGTTGGGAGAGAAGTGCTTGCCTGGCTTGGAATATTCTGTTTGGGGACAGCTAACCCACCCGGCCAGCTAGACCCAGGAAGCATGACCCTGAGGCTGGCAGGTACCAGGGCCTGTTAGTAGCTGCCCTTTGGTGTTCCTACATCTTTATACTTCTTTCTATGTAAAGGACCATCTTCCTTCATCCTGAATATTATGGAACTACTTTGATATTACCCCAGTCATATTTTGGATAACACCCTGTTGAAATCCTTTTTGTATTAGTGTTTTAAAATTAATCCTTCTAATACATACTCTAGTCAAAGCATGCTGTGGCTCATTCTATCAGAATTCAGTGAGTGCCTGCTATGTAACAGGTTCTGGTGACATAAAGCAAACTCCTTGTCCTCACGGGGCTAACAGCATGAGCATTACAGAAGAGAAGTACACAGTGCTATGGGAGCCCAGGATGAACAGAGTTAATGCAGTCTAGCTTGGTGGTTCTCAAACTGGGCTATACATTGGAATTGGCTGAGAAGATTTAAAAAATACTGATTCCTGGACATTCTGATTTAATTGGTCTGGAGTGTGACCTGAGCACCAGTGGTTTTTAATGCTTCCCAGGGGATCCTAATGTGCAGTAAAACTGTAGGGCAGTATTCTCAGACTTTAGCGTGCATCAGAATCCCCCAGAGGGCTTGTTAAAACACAGATTGCTGAGTCCCATCCCCAGAGTTTCTGGCTTGTTCTGGGAAAGGGCCCCAGAATGTGCATTTCTAACATGTAATGTGGATGCTGCCCACCAGGGACCACAAGCTGAGAAGCACTGCTCTAGGAAATCCGGTGAGGAGTTGAGCTGGTGGGATGCGGGAGGGAAGGAGTGTTCCTGGCAGAGGGAAGCACCATGTAAAGGCCCTGAGAGAAGATAGCACAAGGGCAACATTCCTCAAACTAAGGACTTTTGGTATGGCCAGAGTTTAGAAAGTGGAGGAAGACTTGTGCAAGTGTCAAGGCCGAGAGGTAGGGAGGTGCAAGCCCTGGTCTTGCCACCTGTGGTTTTGGCTGAGGAGAAAATGACTCCATGAGGCAAAATATTATTGGCATTCTCAGCCCTGGCCACAGCAGTATTGTAAATTCAAAGGGCCCCTAACTCTCAGGATATTAAATATCCAGACTGGTTTATCATGAAAAGTAATAATATTATACAGGTGTAACTGTTTACAGCTTTCATGGCACTTTTCCAAATATTATCTCATCTAATTTTAATCTCACCCAATTCTTACAGAAATCCTAGAAGCAAGAAGGGCTGTGTATTAGCCAGCCAAAGGGTGCTGATGCAAAGTACCAGAAATCTGTTCACTTTTATAAAGGATACTTATTTGGGGTAAAAGCTTACAGTTACATGGCCAAAAAGAGTCCAACTCAGGTACCATAAGAGGTACTGTCTCACCAAAGTCTGTTGCCATGTGTTGAAGCAAGATGATTGTCAATTCTGCAAGGGTTCAGCCTTCCTTTTCCTCTTAAGGCTCCGTGGTCCCAGCTTCTTCCAATCTCAGCTGTGGGCTGGAGGGCACATTTCTCTCCAGGCCTTCCCAGCTGCTCAGGGCTCTGTCTCTTCAGCTGCAAACTATCAGGAAAATGGCTAAGCTCTCTGAGGGGTTTTAGCTATTTGAGACTTCTCCTTTCTGTCACATGGCAGGACCAAAATGACCAAGTTCTCTGCTCTTCCGTATTTCTTCTCTGTGTCTTCTTGAGTGAGTGTCCCCTTATAGAGCCCACCAAGAGGTCAATCCCTATCAATATTTTTGTATTCTTCCTTCAGAATTTTTTAAAAAATGTGTGTGGGTGCATGCATATGTGTATTTTTACCAATGTTGACTACCTACTGTTTGATTTAAAATATATATATACTACAATAAAAAAACAAAAAATATATATATATTAGAGTAATATACGTGTCTTCATCATTTAACTGCAATAGTAATTCTCATAAAGAGGCCGTGCCCACCCTCAGAATCACCTTAGGAAACTTTTTCAAAATACACTTTCCTACCCATCCTTACCCTCATATTAATCCTTTCTGGCAGGTCAGTGTATACAGATGGATAAGAACATCATGTGCCTGTCACTGAGAACCATCGGTCTACAGCAGGCATGTTACTGTTTCTCTTTCCATTAAGTGAGTATGCCAAAACTTAGTAGCACTCTCCTTGACCCCCTCCACCTGTAAACATTCATTCCAGTTATTCCATATTTAAGAATGACTACAATCAACATCTCTACATCCTTGGGCAAATCTTTGTATAGATCCCTGATGATTTTAGGATAAAATTCTAGATGTAGAATTGCTGGACCATAGGATTTGAATATTTTTATTTATGAATAACTCTCAAAAAGGATATGGCATAGACTACAGAATGATCAAAATAAATACAAACATTTAAATATATCAAGAATTTTCCTCACACTTAATGAGTTGTTTTCAATCACTAGTTCTTCTAAGTAAAAGACTGCCATAGAACTTTTCTCTTTCTTCATTCGATCTCAAATACCCCAGGTTTCAAGCACATACACAGTTCTCGGAGAGGCTTTTGCATCTACCTTGACTGTGGCTTCAGACATGCTTTGGCCTCCAAAGTTTTAACTATCTGCTTACACCTTCTCAGAAAGACCAATTTAAATAGCTGTCTTAATTTTCCTAAGTACATCTAGCGGGCTTTAACTGTCTATCCTGTCTGTCAAGGAGAAGTCTTCAGCCTCCTTTCCTTTCAAAGTCAGAAGAGAAAAGCTACAAGTAATTACATGCACGCCTGCAAACCCACAGTCCCGCATCTGTTATGTTTTCAACAAGGGAAAGGTTTCCTTGGCAACCATCTCCATCACTGCCCCAAATCCTCCTGCTTAGTGAATCACTGCTATTAGCAAAGTACAAGATTTCTTTATCAAGATCTGGAGAGTACTTACTTTACTACTTTTTCTCCCCAGAGTATTTCTCCATGTGGGCAGGGATAGTGGCTCTCTTGTTCACCATGAACTGCTGATATTTGTTATTCTCAAAACATATTAAATGAATGGATGATACTTAGCAACCTGCCTTTTGTATGAAAGACTTGTGAAATTCATAAGTGCTTTGGATATTTAAAAACAAATTTGATGCAATAGTTTGTAAACAGCCATGTGGTGATTTCCTCACCAGAGTTAAGAAAGAAAATATCCTAGTTCCTCTAATTTGATGTGAACTGAATCAGCAATGCACCCATTACCTATTTGGAGTAACTTGTAAGATCTGAATACAGAATACGTGGTGTATTTCCGTAGCTAGATTGCAAAAAGGGAACTGGTTTTATCAGTCACTAACCAAAGGGACGAGCAGAAGCTGAAATCTCATCAACACATGTGCCCTGGCATGGGGCTACATTTGCCCAGAGAAAAGGGCAACTTTTTCTAACAATCGCCCATCAAATTGTATAATCTTGGTGCGCATCCTCCAGAGAGCACAGCTTTTTGTCATTTGCACAAAAGCACTGGATGCATCCTCTGTATCTTTTATTTATTCATGTTCCTCTAGCACATGAAGCCAAGTCCTTCCCTATGGTGGGTGCTCCATCAGTAGACATCAACTAGATTGAATGAGTGTGTTGTAAAGTGATCATTTTATTAAAACGACTCTGAGGGAGAAAAAATCAGCAGAAGTATGATTCATTCACTTGGGATCAAATATCATTTCAGCAAATGGAGAGGATTCATTTTACAGGAAAAGGAGGTTCAGAGAGGTCATCTAGATGATGTGACTCTCAGAATAGTGCTCTTAGGCCAAGTCATACATAATTTAAATTTTGCACTAATTTAGGCCCTAAACAACTCTTCACACCCAGCAAGACCAACCCTTCGGTCTCCAGCTAAACAAGTCTAGTGATAAGTGAGCAGCTTTGCAATTTGATTGAGACTTTGGATTCCAACTGGGTCATTATATTGCGCTGGATGATTTTCCATATCACTTAGCATCAAGACTTTTTTCTAACTTTCAAAATTAACTATGATAGAAAAGAAATAAATCAAAGTTTTTTAAGATCTAATGGATGTCAGAGTGTCCTTTCACGGGCAGGAATTCTAACTCTTTTTTTGAAAATAAGATTAATCATCAAAGCAACAGTCTAAGATTGAAATTACTCATTTATATTATATTAAATTCATATCACTTGAAACCTCTATCAACTCTAAAGAACAATTGTCTGTATTGAATTATTTATATTCTCTTGTAATCAGATACCTGATAAACTTTGAAACATTTATACATCCACCTAAGTCAAAGGTGGTAAGTGAATTAATACTGAAAATGAAAATCTTCCTGTCATACCTTGGGGCACTGCAGAGTTTCTGTGTGTGTCTGTTTATCCAGTTATCTACACCCCTACACATATCTGTATAATTTGCAGCATGGTAGGCATCTGATCATTGCTATACACATGATGAATAAATGTAATAAATATTGTGAATTTAAATGGCAGGTCAGATAATGTCCACGGTAGTAGAGAAAGTAGCAAATTGCCAAATTATAAGAGTGATCTATCCCTGAACTTCAGTGCAATCTAGCTTAAGATTGCTGTTTCTATAGAAAAGACTTGACAATGTTAGATTTCTCCTATACTGCTAAGACTCACATAATACAAGCTTATTTTAATTTATTATTAGCCATAAGGATTCCTAATCAGATACAAGCTATTAGATAGAGAAAATTAAATTTGCTTCTCTAAAGTATAAAAAGAGGATAATTTATGTATTGGTTAATTGTTCTGCCCTTCTATATTAGTTTCCTTTTTTTTTTTTGTAATAAATTAACACAAATTTGGTAACTGCAAACAAGACGAATTTATTATCTTACAGTTCTAGAAGTCAGAAGACCAAAATGACTGCTACTGTGCTTAAATCAGTGTGTCTTCAGAACTGTCTTCCTTCTGGAAACTCTAGTGATGAATCTGTCTCCTTGCCCTTTCCAGCTTCTAGAGGCCTTGCATTCCTAGGCTTGTGGCCCTGTCTCCATCTTCAAAGCCAGTAGTGTAGTATCTTCAAATCTGTCTTGGACTGTGACCCCTGCCTCTCTCTTACTTACGGTGATCCTTGTGATTACACAGGAGCCACTCTGATAATCCAGGATAATCTGCCCATCCCAAGGGCCTTAGTTTAATCACATCTGCAAAGTCCCTTTTGCTATGTAATGTAACATAGTCATAGGTTTCAGGGGTTAGGATGAGGACAGTTTTGGGGGACCATTATGCAGCCTCCATATTTTAGGATTGTAGTTGGCATTCGGCATTGAGCAATACCCTGGAGAGGCAGCATAGAAATAGCAGTTGGAGCACAGGTTGGGAGTGAGAGAGACTAGTGTTTGAATCTTAGCTTTTTGACTCTTGCTAGCTGTATGATCTTGGCCACACTCTTGGACGCCTCAGATTTTTTCACCTGTAAAATGGGGCCATAGTGCCTACTTCATTTTGTTGTTATAAGTATCAATTACCGTTCAACTCTTATATTACACTCCTCAGCCATTTGAATAGGCAATAGAAATATGAGAATGGCCACTGTGGCTTCTTTCAAGCCATATATGCCTATACCACTTCCACACCCCACCCTGAGTTCCAGTAGTGTCTCCAAGAGAGTGTGATGGTGAATTTTATGTGTCAACTTGGCTAGGTTATGGTGTCCAGTTGTTTGGTCAAGCACTGGTATAGTCATTACTGTGGAGGTATTTGGTCGATGGGATTAGCATCTACAATCAGTTGATTTTTTTCTTTTTTTTGTGTGTGTGTGTGTGTGTGTGTGTGTGTGTGTGGTACCGAGGCCGGGGAATGAACCCAGGGACCTTACAAGTGGGAAGCTGGCTCTGAACCACTGAGCCACATCGACTCCCCTGAGTTGGTTTCTTCGTTTGTTTGCTTGTTGTTTTTTTGTTTGGTTTTGTTCTGTTTTTAGGAGGTGCCAGGAGCCAAACTCAGGACCCCCCATGTGGGAAGCAGGCGCTCAAACATTTGAGACATATCTGCTCCCCAGTTTTTTGTTTGTTTGTTCTTTGTTTTATTTTATTTTTTTTTAGGAGGTACTGGGATTGAATCCAGAACCTCATATAGGGGAAGCAGGCACTCAATTACTGAGCTTCACCCACTCCCCAATGAGAGTTGGTTTTCTCATTTGTTTGCTTATTTTTAAGAAGTACCAGAGATTGAAACCGGGGTCTTGTACATGGGAAGCAGGCACCCAACTACTTGAGCTACATCTGCTTCCCCATCCCCTCAATAATATAGACGGGCCTTATGCAATCAGTTGGAAGCCTTAAGAGCAAGACCTGAAGGTTACAGGGACCA
The DNA here is from genome assembly GCA_029593785.1 of Cabassous unicinctus. NCBI lineage: Eukaryota > Metazoa > Chordata > Mammalia > Cingulata > Chlamyphoridae > Cabassous > Cabassous unicinctus. The sequence continues at coordinate 195 of JAQZBX010007804.1, read as the reverse complement.
GAAAGAATTCTGCCTCAAGATTACAACCCTCTCCCCTCCCTGCTGGCTGCCCCTACAGATTCAGACTCAAGACTTCAACATTCTTACCTTAATTTCCAGCTTCCAGTGTGCTCTACAGAATTTGGACTTGCCAGGCCTATAGTTGTATGAGACAATTCATTATAATAAATCTCTCTCTCTCTCTTTCATGTATAT
>JAQZBX010007803.1:26391-49646 GCA_029593785.1 Cabassous unicinctus | reverse complement strand
ACTTAAATAGGTGGCCTGTCCACAATCTCATTGTCACCTAGAAACATGGTAGGCCCAATCCAGTGTCCCCAGCCCAGGGTTCACAGAGCTGCAGGGGGTCAAAAAAGTCCACTGGGGAGTTGCTTAAGGAAAGGGGTGGTTGAGGGCCCTCCTCCACATCCTGCTTCTTGAAACCTCCACCAAGGAATCCCTGCTACTGGATCACTGGAAGGAGGGATGGAGGAGTTCAGGTTGTAGGTAAAGGAAACTCTTATTTTTATTTCTTGTGAATTTCTTATGTTAGATGCCACTATGACCCCAGGGACTGAAAAATTAACAAGTCAATTAGAATTGCAAAGCTAGTTTTACACTGAGAAACTGTACTCTGTCCCGGAAAGGCTTTGCACCCTGGGATCTGATACACTACCCAGCACCTTGAAGTACATAATTTCCACACCTTAGTAGGTGTAATCAAGTATCTTAGGAGCTGAACTGCTTGAGTATTGGTTACCACCTGTCACTGTGTCTGGAGTGCCTTAAGCTCTCTCTGCCTCTCTGTCATCAACTATAGATAAAAAGGAGGAAAATGGAACCTGACTCAGAGAGCTAGTGTGATGCTCCTGTGGGAATCTAGTAAAGAGCTCAAAATGACACCTCTGCTACCTGTAGTTCTTTTATGATCTATTCTCATTTTTAAAAAGAATACTGTGAACATTTGCCATATGAGCTCACCCACCATCCATTTTGTCACAATTCTTACCTCAGATTTCCAATTTGTGGGGTTCAACCATTTTTCCAAACTCATCTTTGTAGTAGTTACAAAGCAAATGAAAACACTTGATGCAGTTACTGTGATGGTTGTATGCAATACCTCTGACAAGCAGTTGGGAAAGTGAGTGAATCATTTAACTTAAAGATTAAGGCAGTGTTACACTAGGAGTATATTGGACATATAACCCAGGGCTCAAGTGCCAAACCATGTTCTGTTAGGCCTTGGCCCTAACCTTTCCAGTTCTTCTTTGAAATTTTGAAATCTAGGATACCAAGATAATCAGTTTAGTAACTGGATTTTCTGTAGGTTCTTGACTAAGCTACAAGAAATGAATTTCAAGAGCACACAGGGTTAGTTAGGCCAGTAATTTTTTAAGGAATGGTGAAAAGAGAAATGGGAGAAAATAACAGATCATAGGTCCCAGGTAGAGAGGAAGGGGCTGAAGCATGACAAAAAGGGCTGATTTATATAATACAATTTTACATTATAGATTATAAATACCTAGGTTTTACTTGTGTATTGATCCAGGTGGGGGTGAAGAAGGTCAGAACAGGGTATGAACAGGCATTGGGAGAGGGCAAAGGCAAGACAGTGCAAAAGGCTTTTGTACTTGCTTTTCAAACCATTAATTATTCCACCCTTTTGCTAATGGCATGGGAGAAGTCCCAGCTGTTTGCTGTTTTGATTGATTACCCCACCCATCAATCCCCCAGGAGGGCCCAATGATATGGCCCCTGGAGAATATCTGGGGCTTCTCCTGGCTGCTGGAGGAAATCTCATTCTGAATGGGATTTCTTGTGAGGTTCTTCCAGCAGCCATCTTGAGGGTATTGAAGAATATGTGTTCAATGGTGGCATTTTTCTGCCAGGTTCCAGATCCATCCATTGATTCCCTATCTAACCTGCTTCAGTTTTACATCCCTTTGTCTTGGTCACTTCCAGGTAAGAGGTAAACTTAAATATCTTACTCTGACTCAGTGTTTTCTGGGTTGCGATAAATGAGGGAATGGATGTGCCCAACTGTTGAGTGTTCTCAGATCCCCTTCAGTTGTTAACCTGTGGCTCAGGTTAAGCCAGTTGAGGAAAGTCCATTAATAGAGAAGAGCCTCTGGTTAAAGCACAAGCTCCAACTCCTGGAAAGCTTCTAGGTTTCAGAATTCCTGCATTTGAATAAAGGGACTCAAACTAGCTATTGGATTTGGGAGCAAAGGTAAAGCATTTCATCTTATAGAGAAACTAAGCCCTTGGACACTACCAGAAGCAGAAGAGGTTAGAGCCTGCTCTGGAACCCACACTTAACTGACTTGGCTATACCTTTCATCTGAGCTCAAAAGTTTCCTAGGGAATATCCAATACCATACCTGGTCTCATCAGGTAAATAATCCATATTTTGAAATAGAAAAAACTTCCATACACTTATCTTATTTAACTTTCCAATTTGAGAAAAGGTCAGGGGAGGCTGAAGAGGGAGTTGGAGATTTGAAAGGTGTGGGGAATGCAGAGCCCACATCATCTGAACCCTGGGAGACTGCAAGGCCCCAAAAAGATGCCAAAGTAATTGTGGTAAAACCACAGTGTCTGCAAGTCCCCATGTCTGAAGAAAAGTAGGATGGGATGCCAACTATGATTTTATATTCACAAATGTCAGGGTTTCATACAAAAATAAGGAAAGGCAGATTATTCCAATGATACTTGTGTTTTCTGCAACAAGATCAGCTGCATGTAAGATAACATACAGGGTACATTGAATGTACAATATGAATGAAAATTCAAGATGCCACTGCTGCTTTCAGAGTTGAGACACTTGAGAGGTTGACCCAGAGACCAGCTCTGTGATATCCCTCATAGCATGAAGATTCAGGATTGTTATTTATAATTATACTTCATAGCTCATTTTATGGCACTGAATGACAATGTGGGAAATTGTATATATGTTATATGTATATGTATATATATGTGTGTAGTTTGTATTGTATATATAAATCAAGTAAATAAAAGTATATGCATGTATATGCATGTATTGTATACACAAAAAGAAAGATAAAAATTTAAATGTATATAGGCATGGATATATGCATGTATTTTGGAACAGAGTGAATCATTTTTATGAGAGTTTATCTCTTTGAAATAAGAGTATAAAAGAGGTCACTTCCATTGATGTAATGGAAGGTGTGAAATTTTCACCCTCCAAGTGTAACTGATGATACCTGGACCACCTGAGTCATGCCTGGAGCTTTCACTCTCAAGGGTCACCCTGACTTGGCATTAAAGGAAAAGCTGGGATGACTCATCATGGCATAGTGTTAAACAACTCAGTATTTGCAGCTGCATTGCCTGGGTTTGAACTCCAAGTGTTTCACTTCTTAGAAGAGCCACTTGGGGCAATTTGTTTATCCTCTCTGTCTCTGCATTTATTCTTCAGAAATTGGGACTGATGATAGTGAAAACCTCAGAGAGTTAGTAGAAAGATTAATATTGTAACATGCTTAGAACAAGTCCTGGAACATCCCACTTAAATGTTAGATTCTTACTATTATTTTCTTTAATTCTCAAATGAATCTTCATAGATGATCATAGCTCACAATTCTATGGTAAAATGAAGGATCCATCTCCTGTAAGCACTCTCACTCCACTCAACTTGGGAACTTCCTTACTACTAAGGGGACAGTTGCTACATTTACCAATGCTTGTCTATCTGTCTATCTTCCTATCATTTAAAATTTCTGTCCTCTTAGCTGCTACAGATTTTTCTAAGTTTTTGGTAAATGGAATGGACATAGCCTTCTATCCTGCCAACTGGTACTAAAAATACGTGCAAATTTAGAATTTTTCACCTTATCTAGGACCACAGCCCATTCAAACCATTCTTTCCTCTCCATAGTAAACAACTACCCACCCCAGATACTCAATGAGAAAAAAACACAAAAAATACAACTGTATTTCTTTTTCATCCTTTTTAGATTGTCACTGTCTTACAAAATTTTAAAATCACTTACTGTTCTCTCCTTTTTCTGGAAAAATTCTATCAGTGGATGAGCCCCACCATTGGCTTTACACTTGCATGATTTCACCAAACAGCTAGTACTGCTGGACAAAATATCACAAAGTAACACATGTGGAAGATCATAAATTAAAAATTATCTGCATACTAAATAGGCAATACATATTATACAGAAATAATTAATTTAATATTTCTCTAATAAAATAATCTCCCCAGAAACCACATTTATATCCAATCTTCTCAATATTCTTCTATCCTTTACTCCCTTTTCTTTCACCTGATAATCTTTCCTAAAATTTCATTGATAAAATAGGTCCCTTCAGGAAAGAGCTGAATCACCTTATTACCACCGAAAAAATAGGTACCAACCACACCCATCCCATCCATCCTTGCCCATTTATTAGACAAAAGTCAATCCCTAACAAAAATATTTATACTGTATACAGTCTCACTTTTCTTGGATGTGGGGGTTATTTTAATTCTGGAAACATAAATACAACCCAAAACTTTCTGTTATAGACATTCAGTTATATAATTCACTGGTGTTAATGACATATACAAAGTTGTGCCATGATTAACATTATCCATTACCAATTTTTTTCCATCACCCCAAACAGATACTCCATATGAAAGAAATATTAATTTCATCTTCCTCACCCCCACTCAGCTTCTGAAAACCTGTATTCTACTTTCTGGCTCTAATAATTTACATATTATATTTAATTCATAAAAGCAAGCTCATACAATATTTGTCTTTTTGTGTCTGAGTTATTTAACATAATGTCTTCAAGGTTTATCCATGTTGTAGTATGAATCAGAACTTCGTTCCTTTTTATAGCTGTATAATATTCCATTGTATGTATATACCACATTTTGTTTATCCTTTCCTCTGTTGAGAGACACTAGAGTTGCTTTCACCTTCTAGCAATTGAGAATAATACTGGTATGAACATTGGGATTCATATATCAGTCCAGGTTCCTGCTTTCAATTATTCTGCATATATGACTGAAATTGCAGGGTCATATGGCAATTCTATACATAACTTTCTGAGTAAACCTCAAATGGTTTTCCAAGGTAAGTACACAATTTTATATATATACCAATTATATACAAGTGTTATTTCTCCACATCCACTTCAATACATTTTATATTCAGTTCTTTAAATGTTAGTCATTCTGGTGGCTATGAATGGGTGCCTTTTGTTTTTAATTTTCATTTCTATAGTGACTATTGATGTTGAGCTTCTATTCATGTACTTATTGGCCATTTGTATTTATGGAGATGTGTCTTTTATTTTTATTTTATTCATTATTTCTCCTTTTATTTTTCTAGATTATTTTTTCTCAAATTATTTCCTTTGTGCTTTTCTTTACATTTTCTACTTTTCTTCTTTTCTAGCATCATAGGAAATTCTTTATTAATTTATTTCTAATTTGAACTTATAGTTTGGATATTTCTTTTTTTCCTTTTCTTTCCTTAGGATTCCATTTTATTACATATTATATTTTCTTACACTTAGGGTATACTGTATGAAAGGTAGGAAGCAGGAAGAGTAACAGAAACTGAAATCTGGCACCAACTCTTTCTCTGGCATTCTTTATAAGTCAAATTTCTCTTTCATCCATCATGATTACATCTTATAGCTGGCTGACAAATTAACATCTAATTTTGTTAAGGTTATAGTATTTTAATGCTATTGGTCATAGTAAAACTTACTGACCAAATTCTAACAGTTCTGGAAATAGCAACTAATAAAGGAGAGCCTATTATTAAGTAATTCCAGAAAAACTGCCAGATATCAAGTATTTTTTTTAAATATTACAGAATTAAAGTCCATCTGAGTGCTTAATGAAAGAAGTCCAACAAAAACACACATAATTGTGAAATTTCTTCACACTAGGCAATTTTTAAAAAGATAAACCTTGGAGGGGATCATATACAAATTTCATGATCAGAGTGGTGACATACTTCTCACTAACAACAATAAAACCCACAGTGGGTGGATTCAATGCTCTATTTTGTAAATTCACATCTCAAAAAACTTCTTTTTAAAAAAATTATTATAGAACTAATATATGTTTGCTGTAACAAGCCAAGCAATATAGTTTGGCTATAAACTGTTAAAAAAAAAAGATTGTGGGTCCCTCTTCCAGTTCTATTCTCCTAAGGGTGCAAATGTTGACAATACAGGGTGATTCCACTGTATCTTTCTCAATGCACAGACAAATGTAAATAAAAATATATACAAAAAATTTCCTAGGTAAATAAACTTCCATGAAACAGGGACACTCACCAAGGGGAGAGAAAAAAGACAGTCCAAGAATAACAGCTAAGCAGTATGACTGGAGAGATTGTATGCTGGAGTAGGAAGCCAGAACCTCCAGGACAAAAGCTTTCAGTTTGGATACAGTGATATCAATATGTCACTTAAATCTTGCAACAGATTTTGAGATATGCCTTATCATTCTATTACATATCAGGAAATGATGCTTGAAAAGATTTAGTAAGTTAGTGTAACAATTTGAAGCTTTTTGGCGATTCCAGAAAAGATCATGTTCTTGGAGCTAATCCATTCCTGTGGGTGTGGGTCTTGGTCCTCTATCTGGAGTCCTTTAAAAGTGGAAGACAGAAAGATATTAAAAGGAACTTTCAGTTTTTAAATCAATAGCTTACTCCTGAACTTTGAACCTGCTTAGTGTACTCGTGAAGAATAATCCAGAACATATATGTGTTAAATGTCTGTCTAAACTGCTGAATTAGTGCTTAACTACAGTTATACTGCTTGAGTATTCCTAACTTGTTGCTGATTACTAATAAAATATTTTCAAGAATGAGCTTGTATGTTACAGGCAACATGGATTCCATAAGAGATATTTAAAGCAGTAAAATCAGAGATGTGAAAGGATGGAGAGCTTGGAAACAGTCATACAAAAGGAGTAAGAATTATGAGTCAAATTACTGAGCTTTATGTTTCTGTGGGTGTGTCTTACCCTTTTTGTGTTTCTTTGTTCAGTGCATATTTTAATATCTCTGGATGATAATATTAAATTAACAAATGAAAATTCTTAAAAGAGCTCTATTCCAATGGCCAAAAAATTAAGTAATTACTTATATTGATAAAGAAGTATGGATACTAATAAGATAAATTAGCATCATGTGTGTTAAATCTTTAAAATGATAAATATTGTAAGTTTTTGGCTATTGAAATTACTACAAACCTCTTTTCAAAAAAAATATTTTTGCCTAAATTGAAATAGTTTTGTTTTCTTCATAGAACAGAATTAGGAATATGAGACATAAATGGATATAGAAAGAAGTAAAATTGTGTGGAAGTACTGACTAAAATTTGAGAAGTTTTTTTAAGGGAGTGTATTTTGTCCTAAGATAAGATGGCTGGTTTTCATAAAATCAGAATGGAAATATGTAGGACAAAACTTGAATGCATATGACAAGTTGTAAAAGGTATTGTAGGAGGTAACATTAAGTAAGGGAATGTGTTCTGTGAAGGTGAAATTTGTCTTAAGATGAAGTAGCCAGTCTATGTGGTTATGGATAGTTAGAAGTTTGTAAAATTGTTTAAACTGGAATATGTAAATGGCTAATTCCAAGAAGCAATTATTAAATAGAAACTGAATTAATGTTGATAACAAAAAGTAACTTCATAATAAGAAACCTGTCAGAGGCCACCTCAGTCTGCATATTAATGTGGTGGTAGGAAGAAGATAATCTTGATTCCATTGGGAAATGTAGGTTTTCATAAAATGATGGAGAAAGTAGTTTTTCATGTACTGCTAAAATAAAATACCTGTTAATTAATATAATTATGGTAAAGGTATAAAGGTGAAAAGTAAAATAATAAAATATTTAAGTTCATTTGATATGTTATAAGTTGAATGAAAAGTGTTTAGAAACTGCTAATAGGAATTTTCTAACCTATTAAAGTTGTATGTGTAAAATGTTCATGTGAATACTTAAAGATTGTATAAAATTCCCAAAAATTTAACAATGTGTTCTGCAAAATATTAGATAAAAGTATAATGTTGTTAATAATGATTTTAATTTTTTAAAAATAGTCTATATCACAGAAACAACCTCTTCACTTGGAAACCAAGAGGTGGATGCTTTTGGCTCATATTCATCTGATTTGCCCCGCTTGCACTAAAGAGGCACCTCTATATATGCAGAAAGAAATTAGCCAATGAAGGCTGCCAGAAATGGTGCATGACAGTAAGTAGATTATTGTAAATTAAAGTAACATCAATGTTGTATGCAGCAGTCCCAAATATTTCTGGTTTGTTGCCAGAAATTAGTATCCAGTTATGTCACTATCACTTTGTTTTAGAACTTCCTAAGGCTTTGTTTAGTATCTCCTTAGGCAAGTCAAGCCAGCTGGCATTAACCTTCATGTGGGGAAGCCAACAGTGAATTTCACAGTGCTTCCCCAAGGCTATGTGCATAGCCCACACCATTTGTCCTGGCCTGGTGGCAAAAGATCTGACTGCACAGAAGAAATATGTGGCTGTTACCCTATTTTGTATATTGATGATATTATGTTAATCAGTAATTCTTTTTTCAGAATTAAAAGAAGCATCAGAGACAATGGTATCTTATCTTAAGAGGCTGGGATAGGCAAACAGTTGGGACAAGCTGCAAAATCCTTGCTGCTCTGTCAAACTCATGTTAAAGTACAATGCTTTTCCATGCCACAAACACCAATACAATTAATGGCCTTTTTGGGGTTGTTGGGATATTGAAGATCCTTCATCCCTCACTTAGCTCATATTAAAATCTTTGTATGTGTTAATCAGGACAGGTTGTTCATGGAAATGAGAAGACCCACCCCCAGCAATATGCTTTTTAAAAAGTAAAGAAGATAATAACACAGGCTCAAGTAGTAAGAGGGCTAGACCTTGACTTACCCTGTGAATTGGATGTGGTCAGCACCAATATTGGGTTTGGGTGGGGTTTGTGGCAAAGGCAACATTCTAAACAAATACCCCTTGGTTCTTAGTGACAATTGTGGGAAGGGGCCAAAGTACAGAAAAAGCCCCTTAGAAAAGCAACTATGTGCAGAATACCATATCCTGTTGCAAGTGAATGACTTAACCCAATAGTGTCCGGTCACTCTGAAGACTGCTATCCCTATCCAGGGGTGGATTGCAAATACTAAAAATGAGACAGGAACAATGGACAGTTTTGGGCTGCCTTCTGTGGAAGAGAGATCTGTGGAAGGACAAGTAACTGTGTATCATGTCCCTGCCCACTCCTCTAACACCCTCTCAGGACTGTTGTGGAAGATGCCCTTGTGAAGATCCAGAGCCATCTCATTGAAACAAACTCAAGAAGCAGCATAGGGTCTCCACCAGAAAAGTGAACATTGTGGCCACCAAACCCTGTGGCAGCAATTCCAGCTGCTTGCTACTCACCAGCAGCTCATGAGTGTCCATAATACTCACTCTGATGACTGTAACAACTATTTCACTGGATGGCACATATTGGCCAAGCACAGACTCCAGTAGCATGATGGCAAGTGGATTACATCAGTCCCCTCCTGCTCTTGGAAGGGGCAAGGTATACTTTCACTACTACAGACTCTGCCATGGGACAGCTGTAACCAGCCTGTTACTGTTTGCTGCCTAGAAAATGCAAGTGCCCTATATAGGGTGCCAGCCCAAATTAACAGCGACCAAGGAATTCCATTTACCAGTTGCCTCATGCAGTCTTAAACTATGGGACATTTTATGTAAAGGATGAATGACTTTTTAAAGAAGCAGATGAAAGGTAATAAGGGATCTTTACAACAATGAACTAAGTTTAAATTCAGCACCATGGGCTGTGGCTCCAGATCCACTTGAGATGCTAACAGCAGGGCTGATGCAAGAATTAAGATTATGAGTTAAAATGCCAACCACCCAACAATGCAAAAGGGGAAATAATAATAATTTGTTGTTGCCTATGCCTCAAACTATACAAACTGGGAAAAACGAGGCCATTTGGCCATGGTACTGGTCAGTGCAGCCTTGCTGGTTAGGAATCTTTTTTTGTATTTTTTAAGATTTATTTATTTATTTATTTATTTAAATCCATTTTTACCTTCCTCCCCCCATTTTTGCTGTTTTTGTGTCCATTCACTGGGAAATTCTCTGTGTCTGACCTCTCATGTGGGAAAGAGGCATCCCACGACCCGTGCCACCATAGTTTCCAGTCTTTCAGTGCATCTCATCCTGGCTTTCCCTTGTGTCACTCTCCTGTTAAATCATCATCTTGCTGCATGGCTCAGCAGAGCCTGATGGCACACCCACTTGCAGGGCCTGATGGTGCACCACCACATGGGGCCTGATGGTACACCCTCATGTGCTGACTGGGGGGCTCACCTGCTCATAGGGCCTGGTGGCACACCCTCTCACAGGGCTTGATGGCACACCCATGTGTAGGGCCTGGTTGCACAACCATGTGCGGGATCTGGGGTATTCACCCGCATGGGGGATCTGATGGTGCACCTGCATATGGGGACTGGTGGCCTGCCCACCTTCTATATTTTTCTTTTTAAATTTTACTGGGAAGTCCCAGGGATCAAACCCAGGTCCCTCCATATGGGAGATGGACACTCAACCATTTGAGCTACATCCACCCCCATGGTTAGGAATCTTAAGCCCATGAGAATAATCTGGGGTTTCCTATCCCTCCTGAAACTCTGTGTGTGTCTAAGTGAACTCTTCTTATACATAAACTGGTTTTAATGTCACTAAAGGAAACAAAAATTTGGAAAGAAATAAATGTATGATATTAGAAACCTCCTCATAACGCCCCATTAATTGGTAATTTGTGTATTAATGAAAGTGTTGCTTGTATATTATTAGGCCAGCATAATCTGCCCCTGTCTATATAAAACAGCCAAAGGAAATCTGTGACATAAAACAGTTACCCTCCCAAAATTATGTAATTTCACTGTCAAGCATTAATATTCAATGTTGTATATATGTTACCCCTTTTATTCTGTTGTCTTTTATCTTGTTGTAAAATCTGGATGCAATGTTCCAATGCCCTAACTGCTCAGGTGGTATCACAGAAAATTTACATGTAGAATGGAAGGTGGAAGGGGCACTGGTGTGGAATGGAGGGATATGAAATACCCACTTGCCCCTCCCACTAGTTATTTGTGTAGATTGCTGGAAAGGGTGGGGTGGAATTGGCCAGCAATCCATCCTAGGACCCTAGGTGTAGTAATTATTAACCTGCATACATGGTGTTCCTCACTGTTCTGGGAACCCACATGATTGCCCCCTTATGTACACACTCACTGTTAATCATTTACTGGGCTATGTGCACTCTTGAGCTGCTCTATACATTAGCTAGAACCCCTCTTTTTACTGTCTAGCTTTATATAATCTTTGTTTCCCTTCTGTGTGGCATGGTAGCTACCTGACTGGCCATCATCAGGACAAGTAAGTAAATAAATGGCATGATTGTTGCTGTCTCCCCACGTGGTTTCTTTGGAATATCAAATTATTCAGTCAGATTTTCCAGCCTTGAACTTCCTGTGTTAGAGTACTAAATTCCTTTCCTGTTGAAGCAATGAAGTATGAAGTATGAAAACAAGCTTCAACTGGTTGACCAAACTTGCACAAAAGAAGCCCCAGGCTGTCCTCACTTCAACTTGCTTAATTAACATAGTAAAATCCCCAACCCAGGGTGGAGTTATCTACCCCCTTTTAGATTATGCAATGTATGTGCAAGTGTGATTTCTTGAACATATGAATCATACAAATATCTAACCAGCTATGTGTGCTCATCCATATGCATAAAAGCTAATGTATAGTCAAAGTAGATGCTAAATAGAAACTTAGGAATTTAAGCAAGAGTGAAACTGCAGCATGGGGAGTTAAGTCTGAGTCACATTAGAATGACCTATGCTCCTTTCTGTAAACATAATAAATGTAAGTTCTGCCTAACTCTTGTGTTTAAGTTTTCTTCTGCCATCACTGGTTATCCATTAAGGTCCAGCTTTGGGTCCTAACACTACTTTTACTTTATGAAGCCCTGCTGTGCACATGCAACTCTATGGTTTGGTGGATGAAAAAATGTCCAGCTCATGAGAGGCAACTGAGGTTTCATGGTAATTTGGCCCATGGTTAAGCATTCAGTCTCCTCTAAGGCCCAGGAGCAGGCCAAAAGCTGTTACTCAAAAGGAGAGTAGTTATCTGCAGAAAATGGCAGGACTTTACTCCTAAATCCTAAGGATTTCTGTTATGATTCTCCTATAGGGACCTGCTAAACACTCCAGAAGGCTTTTCTATTTACCATTGACCCTTCCAGCACCATTGGATCTTCTAGATCATATGGCCCAAGTGTCAGTGAAGCTTGCACAGCAGCCTGGACCTACCTATTAATAGATGTTTGATCTAACAAGGTAAGCAGTATAGCTTGGCTATAAATGATTTTTTTAAAAGTTTGTGGGTCCCTCTTCTAATCCTATTCCCCTGAGAGTGCCAATGTTAACAGTATAGGCTGATTCCAATGGCATCTTTCTCCATTCAGGACAAATGTAAATAAAAATATATACAAAAATTTCCCAGGTAAACAAACTTCCAGAAAAGATAATCCCACCAAAGGGGAGAGAAAAAAAGACAGTCCCAGGATAACAACTGAGCAGCATGACTGGAGAGATATATGCTGGAGCAGGAAGCCAGAACCTCCAGGACAAAGGTCTTCAGTTTGGATATAGCTCTCAATACAAAATAAGCAACAGCTTTTGAGATATGCTTTATCCTCCTATTATATATCAGGAAATGATGCTTGAAAAGGGTTAGTAAATTGGTGTGACAATTTGAAGCATTTTGGGCATCCCAGAAAGATCTTGTTTTTGGAGGTAATGCATTTCTGTTGGTGTGGGACCCTTTGGATTGTATTCAATTGGGGGGCCCTTGATTGGATTGCTTCAGTGAGGCATGACCCAGGGTGGGTCTTGGTCCTTTTGCTGGATTCCTTTAAAAATGGAAGACAAAAAGCAGAGATACACAGAAAAAGCCATAGAGATAGAGAAGGAACCAGAAGCTCAGAGAGGAATTTGGGAAAGAGCAGGCCACAGACAGAGCAGCCAGAAGACGAAGCAATGAGAGACAGAAGAGAAGATGCCTCCTAATGAGCTTAAGGAAATGTGTGAAAGAATTATACTTATACATATATATATGTATGTGTGTGTGTGTATATACACATATACACTAAAATACATGTGCATATAAATTGTAGGTATGGGAGAGGATGGGGCAGGCCTGTAGAAAAAGATCAGGAAGGGTGGAAGAACTTAGAAAAACCAGCCACATCAAGGGAAATCACAGAAAGAAACTGAGGATAAATGATGAAGAGAAGGGAGAAATACTGTATCCTGCACAGGGTTGGGAGTGGTGGGCAACCAAAAGGAGATGGAGGAAAGAGAACAGAGAAGAGCCAAAAATTGCAGGAGAGGGAGGAGAAGACCTTGGAGGGATGTGGTGGATGTTGTCATTTTAGTCCCTCTCCTGGAGATACTGAGACCTCAACCATTTGGTTGAATCAGCAAAAGTGTTACATAAAGTGCCTAAAGTCAAGGAAATGTTTATCCCATTGCACTGAAAGAAGTTTCTGCCCCACCAAAAGTGTGCTCCAAATCATGAGACACCTGTTATTGTATGCTTCTCATGAAGATAGCCCCAGGAGTGGAGATAGGAAGTTAAACTGTCAGGGGAGACAACATAGGGAAGAGGAAACTTGGAAGATTGACCATGTATCCCTAGAGTAGGAGGTGGCATAATACTACTATGACAATGATGAGGCTAGATTGCCCTCTGCTTTTCTGTTAACCATCTGCAAAGGAATAAAGGCAGAAAAGGCAAAAAGGCAGGACTAAGATGGAAGGGGAGACATATTTCCTTTTGTTGTGAGGCCCAGTCTCTCCTTAAGGACTTAGTTCAGGAACAAAAAGAATAAAAATGTATCTGCTTTGGAGCAAACACCACCTAATAGAGGCTCAAATTAAACAATTGGATGACATAATATGAAATGGAAAAAATGGTTTCCCTACTAAAGGGAGCCCCACAATTGTTGAAGAATGTGGAAATGACTTACAGAGGAGACTTGGGGATACCCACATACACATTATTGTGGGGATTTTTCTGGCATGGAAGCTGCTATCCCACATTAGGCCTTGTAACAGCTTGAGCAGACTGCAAATTGTAAACATTGGCTAGGCCAAAGATCTCCACCACTTAGGGATGTAGGACTGAAGCAATCAGGCAAGAGATGGTGTACAAACCTGAAGGATGCTGAATTGAGTCCTGAATCAAACCTGTTGCTTCACTGGGGCTTCTGACACATCTCAGCCCTCCTAACTGGCAATGATGGTTATTTCTAAAATTTAAAAGGCCATAGGTGTCCTGAATTTAAATGAAAGACAAACTCAGACTACAGTGTTGCCTATTATTTCCACCAACACCATCCCAGCAGGACCAAACCAAAATTTTGTCAACATCAAGTCTTCCCCTCTACTAGGCCAAAGAAATCCTACACCCAGGCCCATGTTTAAGTGTAAATCCCAAAGTGATCAAGAGAAGTTACATTGGACATTAGGGGACATGGGATTCCTAAGTTTGATGATGTGTGCGGAATTGATGGAACAATTCCAGTGCTTACTAGGGTTAGATTAGGACCTATGGCAGTCATACCCTTCAGAGACAGCTGTAACCACCATGCCCTCCCTTAATTTCTGCCAGAGACAGGGCCCCACCTCACATAGTGATCTGGTCATCATGGCAGTTGTCCCCTTCTGGTAATCAATCTTACTTATAACACATTAACTGTGGCTTAGACTTCAAAAATAAACAACCCTGCCTGGCTCTGTTGGGCATGTGTGCCCATATCTACCTATTCCCAGGAAGACCTCAAGCTTTAAAGGGACCTTTAAATGAGGTGAAGAATTTTGGGAAGGATTAATGAAAAGGGTAAAATTTTTCTGTTAACTATTAAAGTTGGCCAGATTTTGCTAAAAGATATTTCCTTCCTGGTTGTTCCTCCCAAGAATATCCTTTTCCCATTATTGCAATAGACCTTCTCATTCAGCAGTAACTTCATGAAAAAATTCCAAGACTTTTAGGCAATTTGAAGGCTTACCCCATAATAAATTCAGTTAACCAAGATGCTAAATGTAAGATAGAATATATGACAGTGTACATGATTATAAGCTTGTATCTTCCCCTTAATAATACCTGGAATTTCACTAAACCATTCAAACTAAACCTTATATGCACAGAAAGTATAGGCAGCAGAGGGAGCCAGGTAGCTTTGTAAGGTAATGAAAAGGCTTCCCCCATGCAACTACCTAGACAGTATTTCCTATTCCTGGGATTGGGGAAAATTGTGATCAATTTTTACTCAGATGCAGAACCCCCAAGCACTTATCCCACAGCCCACACAAGGTGCAACACTCCAATGCCACAAATGAGCTGTCAAAATATTCCCTCTGATACTAAGACCCAAGGACAACTGATTTGGGGACAGGCAGAGTAATATATGTACAAAATATTACACAAAATTTAAAAGAAAAAGAGGTAGCCATGTCTAAGATTGTATCCCAGTAAATTAAAGAGAAGGCCCAGTGACTGGATCTCTTGCCTGAATCCCATTGTTCTTTAGATTCCATGGTGTTAGGTGATCATGTATCCCTAGATTTCTTATTGGACTCTGAAGGAGGGGCCTATGGCATCACTAACACATCATATTTCATGTGGGTAGATAACACTGATCAAGTTTTACAGATAGGAAGTGATATGCACCAAAGGGTCCATGATGCCACTCTAAGAATAAAAAGATTGAACAAATTAAAAGTTTCTCCTGTTTTTGTTTTATTCTCCTGGATTTTCCCCTATGAAAGGGGCAGACTGGCTGTGAATAGGATTTGAAATCCTAGTTTTATACTGGATTCTTGGTCATCAGGATGCTTTATTACTGACTCCAAACTCAGGAATTATAAAATAAGTACAACTTAAATCATAACACAACATGGGGTCAGGGCATGGATAGTTGTATAAATGGGTGGTCCTGTGGATCCTGTATCTTTACTTCTTCACACCATTGACACAAAGCCCACTGATGACAAACTCAAATCTTATATATCCAATTTTTAAAATATAAGCCAATTTGGATTTTTAGCCATTTAGAGGTGACCTACTTTGCATATCACGCAGAACTACACTGAACATCTGCCATTTGGCACTCTCTGAACCAAAGACTTACCACCTTACTGCTAAATGATATCACCTAGACATGTAATCCCCTCTCCAAATATCCTCTCACCTGGGTGTTTTCTTAGCCAGCATCCGTTCTCAGTGGTGGCATCACACCACTCATCTGGAAGGGAGTCCTCCTCACAAGGGAGGAACTTCTCCTCTCATGAAACCTTGTATAACTGCCACCCATTAATGTTTGCTGAGTATTAATGCCATACCTTCTGTTTCTTTCTTGATAAATCCTGAAACCTTCAAACTCACAAAAATTGCATTTAGTTATTTACCACTCAAATTCCAGAACAAGCCAAGGTCTGGAATTTTGTAACCCTCAATAAACTTTCATTAATACTATAAAAAGTTTGATTAATGAGTAGATAAAGTGATTTAGAGTGATAATTATTCTCCTACATGACACATTTATGTCAGTAATCCCCAAACACTTGTAAATTTCATTATCCTTTGGTGTAATATGGATGACATGACATCTCTCCTTAGCTACTCATACATACATTACAGGGAAATACGGTGCAGCCAACCTCTAGTGTTTTAGATACCCCTTTGTCCCCATAAAACAACCCATTAGTTTACAATGGACAGGAGGGTTATAAACAATTCTTTGGATATGAATTAGAAATAGTTGATTGAAATAAGGGCCAGGACCCTTTGAGCAGCTCCTACCCTCCTTTCAAGCAGCTCCCATGCAAGTTTAACTCATTAAATGGATATTCTGCATAGGCAGATAATTCTTCCTCCTAGATGTTATTTAGGGCTTTTTATCCAAATAAAAATGTGCAATTTTGTGGGGAAGACTTGAAACCTGATCTCCAAGGGTCAGAGTTTTGAGGTTACATGAATTAGTATGAGTATATAAGGAACTCTGAAAATGAGACCCTCTGCACATCTGCAATGTTTTTCCATTTCCTCTTTGTATTAGTCAGGCAAAGGGGTGCTGATGGAAATGCCAGAAATCTGTTGGCTTTTATAAAGGGTATTTATTTGGAGTGGAAGTTTACAGTTACTAGACCATAAAGCATAAATTACTTCCCTCACCAAAGTCTGTTGCTACATGTTGAAGCAAGAGGGCTCCCAACATCAGCAAGGGTTGAGCCTTCCTCTTTCTCTTAAGTCTCTGTGGTCCCAGATTCTTCCAATCTCAGCCCTAAACTGGGATAAGTATCATCTCTCTCCCAGGACTCCTTTCTCTCCAGGCTCCACTTCTCTTCTCTCTCCACAAGGTCAGCTGTAAGCTATCAGGTGAATGGCTCATCTCTCTTCCCAGGGCTGCTGCCATATCTAACAGAGCCTTCTCTCTTTCCTCATGTATCTGCTTCTCCTTGTATTTACTTCTTTGGTATCCAGCATCCCAAAACTGTATCTGTCTCCTCTATCTTGTCCTTTTCTCTGTGAGTCCCTGCCCACCAAGGGGACAGGGACTTGATGTCCTATTGACATGGCTCAATCAAAGCCCTAGTCATACTCTAATCAAGTAAAAGTGAAACCTCTGAATTCAATACAATCTAAGGGTATCACTATTCCAGAGGAACAGACAAGTTTACAAGCATAATCAGTATTTCTCTTTTGGAATTCATCATTAATATCAAACTGCCACACACATTTCCTGTGATCACTTTCTCATTATCTACCAAAGCCCTCTGGCAATAAAATGTCAATATATGGAATAACTATGGCCTGATTTTGCATTCTGGAATTTTCTTGTCAATGTATCCACAATCCTATGAGACTGCCAAACCAGTTCCTTTGAAAATACATTAACTTTAATTTCTTTAAAGTATTATAGCAATATTAAATGATATTTTAAAAGCATAATTTATACATCACATTATTCATATATGTGTATTTATTTAGCCATGTTTTCATTCCTCCTTGCCGTGAATATATACACTTTTAATAATATTTAATAGTTGAGATTCATTTTGCATTGTAAATTTTTGGTAAAGAGCCAAAGTGATTTTCTGATTCATCAAAGTCTGTATAATTATGTTTGCAGCTAAAGAAAATAAAATAGCTTTTACTGCTTACATATTTTAAAGAAAGAATTGACTAAAAATGGTTGGATCTTATTTATTATTACTTGTCACAAAACACCACACAAAGCATTCCTAGCTCATTTCATAATCCCACATTTCAAAAAATTAACAAGCCATTTAGACAAATTCTGAATTTTCTGATAAATTGTGGGTAAAAGGAAACTAGAGAGAATTTTTTGTTTGGCTTACCAGTCTGGGTTTTCTGATGGGAAACCCAGCTGAAAGTTTTTGACAGTGATATTAAGCTTGGTATCTCCTCAGTGAAAGAACTTTCATGTTGACTAAGAAATGAGGGAACACTGAAGATTTTCCTTCATTCATGACAAGGAGTGTTTACAATTGAGTATGAAACCTTATGTATTCTACAAAAGTTGCTCTAAGAGAAAAGGAATTCTCACATGTATTTCACTGAAAGGCTTCTTCAGTTTGAATTCAATAGTCTTGTGTTGATTAGGCTAATGTGTCAACTTGACCAAGTAATGTTGCCCAGTTCTTTGATCAAGCAGGAACTAGACTAATTGCAATACAAGGGCATTTCATGGACTTAAATCCTCAGTGAATTGATTGCATATATGGCTGATTACATCTAAAATCAATTGAAGAGGTCACCATCAGCAATGAGTGATGTCTTATACAATCAGCTGAAGGCCTTAAAAGGAGAAATAATTTCAGCATTCAAAGAGATAATTTACATATCTACTTCAGACAACCAACATCTCCTGGGGAACTCATCAAGGACCTTCATTGGAGTCTCTGGTTTGTATCTTGCCCTATGTATTTGGACTTGTGCATCCCCACAGTTTTGTGAGAAATTTTATAAAATATCTTACTATTTACATATATCTCTTGTCAGTTCTGTTTCCCTAGAGAACACTGACTGACTGACTAATACAGTTTGGTACTGGGAGTGGTCCTTGAGAATCAGAATCTGAGGTGATGAGTCTTTTTTAAATTATTATTGGAATAATGAAAGTGCTCTGGGAGTGATTGGGGAGATGAATGCACAAACGTGATTACACTGAATACCATTGATTGTACTATTTTGATGGATTTATGCTTTATTAATTTGTATCAATAGAATTGAAAAAAAATGGGATTTATGAGTTGGTTCATGGATTTTTGCAATTGGCTCTCAACTCTGATTAGATTCAAGGGCATTAATGATTCTGTTTCCAATAATCAAAAAGCCACTTACTGTCCATGGTGTGAATTGGCAATAGAGATACACAAAATATCACCACTGGATATGGCTACTTTCATGCTTATAAGAGACAAGGGTCTGAGTGAAGGTACTTTTAATACCTGAAAAAATTTTTGTGGAGTTAAAAGTTACAATGATGTTGGCTGGATGTTCCTTAATACACTGGATATAGTTACAAAAGAAAGGGATGAGCTGAAATCTTCCTATTTGCAACTTAAGTGCTGCATGAATTATGTGAAAGTTTCTATGTGTGGCACTGAAAGAAAATTTTGTTTCATGCAGCCACAGACTTAAGATCTTTGAAAACCAGACCCAGAGTCTCATTCTGCAAATATCAGAGTTACAATGGAAACTAAAATCTCAACCTTGCAGGGTGTCTGCTGTTAAATGAGGGCATTGGTTGTAAAGGGATGGAATCTTAAATTTGGGATGGAGAGATATGGGTTGATGATAGCAGTGGGGACATTGAAACCCTAAATTCTGCTGGGACTTTTCCAAAAAAAGCTTGTAATGGCATTCTCTGAGGAAACAGCCCCTTTACCTCTTCCCCACCCTGAGGAGAAAACTGCTCAACCTCCAGCCTGCCCCCAAAAGAGCCAACCTTCCAAGCTCCACCTGAAGAGATTAATCTGTTTTCACCAGATGAAAACTGCAATGGAATGCCATGAGGTTACTGGCTTGAAAGACACTTCTATTGGCTTGAAAGATATTTCCTTTTTAAAAAGGAAAAGGTTTTCAGAGATATGAGTTTACAAAACAATAGAGTATTGAATCCACCACCATGTGTTTTTACTGTTGTTAGTGAGAAGTCTGTCACCACTCTGATCATGATCTTTGAATATGATCCCCTCCTAGATTTACTTTTTAAAAATTGTCTAGTGTGAAGAAATTATACAATTATGTGTGTTAATGTTGTACTTCTTTTGTAATCTTTTATACTTGATATCTGGTCACTTTTCTGGAATTAGTTAATAATATTCTTTCCTTTATTAGTTGCTATTTCAAGAACTGTTAGATAGACTTTAATCAGTGAGTTTTACTATGATTAATTGTATTAAAATACCATATCCTTAAACAAAATAGATGTTAATTTGTCATCCAGCTTTAAGATGTAGTCATGACAAGTGAATGAGAAAATTGACTTATAGTGAATGCCAGAGAAAGGGCTGGTGCCAGGTTTCAATTTTTGTTACTCTTCCTGCTTCCTACCTGCCATACAGTACACCCTAAGCACAAGAAATTAAAATGTATAAAGAATGGAATCCTGAGAAGGAAAGAAAAGGAAAGAAAATGTCCAAACTTCAAGTTCAAATTAGAAGTAAATGAATAAACAATTTCCTGTGATACTAGAAAAGAAGAAAAGTAGAAATGGTAAAAAAAAAAAAATAAAGAAAGTGCAAAAGAAATAACTTGAGAAAAAGGAATCTACAAAAAGAAAAGGAGAAAAAATGAATAAAATAAAAATAAAAACACTTCTCCATAAATAGTCACAAATGGCCAATAATCACATGAATAGAAGCTAAACACCAATAGCCAGTACAGAAATGCAAATCAAAACTCTAAGATAACCCTTTCTTAGCCACAAGAATAACTAATATTTAATAAACTGAAAATAAAAATGTTGAAGAGGATGTGGAAAAATATAAACACTCATATATAATTGGTGTGCATATAAAATTGTGCACTCACCTTGGAAAACTGTTAGAGGTTTACTCAAAAAGTTATGTATAGAATTGCCATATGACCCTGTAATCTCACTTGCAGCCATATACACAGAAGAATTGAAAGCAGGGACCTGGACTGATATTTGAATCCCAATGGTCATTGCAGTATTCTTCTCAATTGCTAGAAGGTGGAAGCAACCCCAGAGTCTCTCAACAGAGGAAAGGATAAACAAAATGTGGTATACAATGGAATGTTATTGAGCCATAAAAAGGAATGAAGTTCTAATGCGTGAACATGGATGATCCATGAAGACATTATGTTGAGTAACGTAACTCATATACAAACGGACATATATTGTATGAGCTTGCATTTATGAAATAAATAGAATATATAAATTAATAAAGCCAGAAAGTAGAATACAGGTTTACAGAAGCTCGGTGGGGTTGAGGAAGGAGGCATTAATATTTCATTGGTATGGAGTATCTAGGGTGATGGAAAAATTTGGTAATAATGGGTGATGGTAATCATGACACAACATTGTGGGTGTCATTAACACCAGTAAATTGTATAACAGAATGTGTATAACAGAACATTTTGGGTTGTGTTGATGTTTCCAGAATAAAAATAGCCCCCCACATCCAAGAAAAGTGAGACTGTATGCAGTATAAATATTTTTGTTAGGGTTTGACTTTCTTCTAATAAAATGGGCAAGGAAGTATGTGATGGGTACAGTCTGGTACCCATTTTTTGGGGGTGGTGAGAAGGTGATTCAGCTCTTGCCTAAAGAGATCTAATTTCTCAATGAATTTTTAGGTAAGATTATCAGGTGAAAAGAGGGAGTAAAGGGTGGAAGAATATTGAGAAGATTGGATATAGATGTGGTTTCTGGGGAGATTATTTTATTAGAGAAATACAAACTTGATTTCTGGAAAATATTTATTGCCCATTTGGTATACAGATAATTTTGAATTTATGTTCCTCCCCATGTGGTACTTTGTAATATTTTGTCTAGCACTCCTCAGCTGATTGGTGAAATCGTGCATGCATAAAGCCAAGGGTGGGGTTCACCCATGGATAGAATTTTCCAGAAAAAGAGAGAAATGTAAGGGATTTCAAGATTTTATTTTTACCTTTAAAAAATTTTATTGAAGGTAATAAAAGATACTACTAAGTTAATAGTCAATATGTGGAAATCTCCTTAAGTGATAATTACACTGCATCCTTCCCTGAAGCCAAGGCCCCCTTCACCAAGGATGTCTCTTACTATGTCCCTTCCTTCCCAATGGTTCCCAACAGTAGTTGTGCCATCATAAGGTAGCTAAGTCTTTGGTGGCCAGCCCCCACAGCTGGCATGTGGCTGACTGCTTCCTTGAACAGAACCTTCACTCATTCCAAGGATGCTGGGAATACAGGGTGGGGAGAAATTGATATTCCAAGATCTAAGCCATAGAAAAGGACAGGTGTTATTTTGAGATTTTTACTAGATTCTCACAGGAACTTTACAGTAGCTCTCTGAGTCAGGTTTCATTTTTCTCTTCCTTTATACAGATGATGACAGAGAGACAGAGAGACCTTAAGATGTTGCAGACACAATGACAGGTGGTGACTAATAATCAGGCAGTCCAGCTACTAAGACACTTGATTACACCTTCAAGGGCATGGAAATTATGTACTTCAAGGTTCTGGGTGGTGGATCAGATCTTAGGATCAAAGCCTTTCAGAACATAGACCATTTTCCCTGTAAAACTAACTGCAATTCTTATTAACTTACCTATTTTTCAGTCCCTAGAGTCATAGTGGTAACTAACACGAGAAACTCACAAGAAAGAAAAACAAAAGAGTTTCCTTTACCCACAACCTGAACTCCTCCATCCCCTCTGCCAAAGATCACATGGCAAGGATTCCTTGGGGCAGGTTTGAAGGAACAGGATTTGGAGGAGGGACCTCAAACACACCCTTGCCTTAGGCATCCACCTAGTGGACTTCTTTGAACACTCAGCTCTGTACACCCTGAGCTGGGTAAACTGGATTGGGCCTGTGATGCTTCCAGGTGGCAATGAGATTCTGGGCAGGCCACCTTTTTGAGCCCCAGTAAATGCACCCACAAACTGTGGACATCTCTTGACTAGACAGGGTAGAAGTTGGATGGATGTCGTTCTGACTCTGGCTGAGCATGACCTCCCCAGGGAGTCACGTGGGGGATCAGAGACTTTTTGTGCTGCACTGGACCTCCAGCCAGCAGGGAGCACCCAGATCATCCTTTTCTGACCAAACTGTGCTGGAAATTTTCCCACATTCATCCCCAGACCAGGGGACGGGGGGGGGGGGC
>JAQZBX010007803.1:0-26291 GCA_029593785.1 Cabassous unicinctus | reverse complement strand
TTCCGCACTGCTTCTATATGGTTTATTCTTTGCTTTCTCAGTTAATATTTTAGCAAGACATTTTACCAAGGTATCTGTTCATTGAGGGGTTTGCCAGCTCAAAATCTTGAATGCTGTAGGGCTTTTCAAGGATTTGGGACACTTGCTGGAGACAATCATGATAAAGATTCAGAGAGGGGAAGCGCATCCACAGTACTGAAGGGAATGTTTATAATACTGCAATCTTCCAGTGGAAATCTTGTCATTAGGATGGACCTGGCTAAACCATATCAGAGCTGGAGGTTAAAGGGAAAATGGTTTCCCTATGTAAACACTTTTATTTTATTTTATTGGTTAATTTTTCCTGCAGTTCTTAAATAGTTGGAAAAAAAAGTTTAAAAATTTACAAGTATGGTTAATACACCTCCAAGCCTTAATTTTAAGTGTTATTTACCCCAAATTCCAAGATTTATAGTAAATTCACTTTCCTGGCTTTAACAAAGGCACAGTTTTGAGTCAAATTTTTGAAATATATTTTTATTTGTTTTCAAATGACAAAATTGCCACATTGTACAGTTTCTTATGACCAAGTGAGGGTCTTCAATTAATTTTATGTTTAGCTTGCTGAAATGTCTTGTTTCAGTGTGACTGACATTTTTTAAAAATATAGATTGATTGGTAGAGGTGATGCTTGTACAGCATGAGAAAGTACTAAATGGCACTAGATTATACACTTTATATCAGTTGTTTGTTATGTGAATTTTCCATGATATGCCACCTCCAATTTGGTATAAGTAACTAACTTATCTAAGTAAAATTCATGCCTGAACACAAATCAGTTTTTGAAGTTTGAAACATGATTGTGATTTTCAATATCTAATATTTCATACTTTTTAAAAGTACTTAAGCTGAAATTTGTCTAGGACATAAATGATCAGATTATTTAAGAGCTGTTTTTTTGTAAATTAGAGATATTCATTGAAAGTAGATTTCTCTTGTGGAAAATTGAAAATCTGAAGGAACTTAGTATAATTTTGTATATTTCCATGGAAAGGTGAAATCAGTGTATCTATACTGATAGGCATTTTGCATATGCCTATTTCACATGATAATATTTCAAATTGTGGTGAACTATTTTCAAATTCTTTACTTTTCTCTTTCTCTACTTTCAAATTTGAAAGTGTATTCATAGGTCTAGTTAAATTTTGCATTAATGAAATACATTGAAGTGGATTGGCCTAATTACCATCCAACTTTGTATATCGTGAGGTTTTTTTTTTTGAGATTTATTAACTAATTTCTCTTGGTTTCATATAGCTTCTGACACTTATAAGTTGCATAAATATTTGAAACTTTTGATTTCAGCATAGTATGTTCCATTTGATACCATACATACATTATGTGTCTGATATTATATATAAACATTCAGTAAATATTAATTTGTGCATGACATGCCCTAGTTACATTTGCTCCCCTCCCAGTTAGGCACATAAAGATAAATTACAACATTTTATAATTTTTTCTACTTTGCAAATCCCTGCTTTGATCAAGATATTATCTCATGCCCCCAAAGCCTCTAATATCTCCCAGGAGACTCCTGGAAGGGGAAGAGATAGATTTTACCTGAAACACACATGACCAACTGACAAAAGACAGCCATGTAGAGAAAATCTGAATTAAGTTCTGAGCCACCTCTTGAAGCCATAGAGAGTGAGCACAAGAAATCTGGAGTACATGCCCCTGGCTTGGAGAAGGGAGGTGTATTTTACATGTCCTTCTCCATGACTTTCAAACTGGAGCACAGGGTAAACATTCTCTAAAACATGCAGCAGAGGAAGGAGTTCCTGTGAGAAACTGTAATATTACTATCTCACTGTTTTCACACACACTCTAAGTCATTCAGGACACTATAGACATAGTGCTATTAATATAACAATGACACATTTCTTTAGTAACATCCAGACTCATAAAAGTTCAATTGCTTTCACAACTTTAGTTGAACTGCATTTAGGCAGGTTTGGCCATTGAATACTTTAGTAGCATAGTAGTGACGAGGGTGGTTTTAAAAGTAATTTATTTTAAAACAGTATCAAATGTATAGAAATTTCAAAGGACTCCTGATTCCTTCAGTTTACCACATTTTCCCACTAACAAATCTTTCACAAAAATATTCTAGTGTAAATGCAAATGAAAACTAAAATGAGATACCTTTTCACACCTTATAGAATGATCATAAAAAATCCAGAAAATTACAAGGGCTGGAGAGGATGTGGTGAAATAGGAACACTCCTTCACTGTTGGTGGGAATGTAGAATGGTGCAACCTCTGTGAAAGACAGTTTGGTGGTACATTAAGAAGCTGAATATAGAACTACTGTATAATCCAGCAATCCTGTTACTAGGAATATATTCAGAAGAATGGAAAGCAAAGATGTGAACATTTGCACACTGATGTTCATAGAAGAATTATTCACATTTCTAAAATATGGAAACAGCCCAAGTGTCCATCAAACAATGAATGGAAAAACAAAATGTGGTATATACATACAATGGAACACTATTCAGTTGTAAGAAAAAATGAAATCATACATATGACAACATAGATGATCTTTGAGGATGTTATGATGAATGAAATATCAGACACACAAGGACAAATATTGTACGGTCTCACTAATATGAACAAAATATGATGAGTAAATTCACAATTGTAAACTCTAGAGCAGGGGTTCTTAAAATTTTTGGTCCATGGATCCCTTTGCCAGTCAGGTGAAAACCTCAGACCCCTTAATAATTCCATGCTATACTATTTGTAGGTATAGTATATACTTACTAATACACTATAATACTGTGCATTATTTAATAAATATATCACACCAATACCAACATGTCCTCACAAGAATAAAGTTGTTTTGTTTTTTTTTTTAATTTCAATTCAAGCTCACAGACCCCTTGTTAAGAAACCTGGCTCTAGAGTATAGGTTACTAGGAATTATATTAGAATGTGAGTTGAGAATGGCAGGTGATGCTCAATATATGTAGAATTTTTAATGAGGTTAACTATAAAAGTGTGGAAATGAATAGAGTTGATGATATATTATAATGAGTATAGCTCACACTCTTGATTTATAAATGAGATTGTGGCTGAATGGGGTAGACATGTCTCACATTTATCATATGTAAATATCAATCGAAAGGAAACTAGAGAATAATCTAGGGTATGTATAACAGTGATTTCCATGGTGGATGAAGATTGTGGTTATTATTTAAATATAAAAATGTTCCTTTACAAAGTGTTAGGAATATGGTGATACATAGGAAAATTACAACTTATGTAACTTATGGATGATAGTTAACAGTAATACTGTAATATTTTGCAACAATGGCAAAGAAGTTATTATATCAATTCTAAGAGACAACTGTAGTGGGGTACAAGTGGCTGTGGAATTTTTCCATTTAGTCTAATGAAAATATTCTAAAATGGTCTGTGGCATGAAAGCACAACACTGATGAAAACTAGAGCCACTGAGTATACACTTTGAATGGATTATACAAAACAGTGGGCTTTATAACACACAGGGAATCCAGTGTTTGAAGATGGACTGTGGTTAACAGGACAAATATGAGAATGTTCTCTCATGAACTATAGCAAATGTATATAATAGTACAGGGTGTTAATAATTGGTAGGTTGGAGGAAAAATACACTAAATTTAAGACATGGGCTATAGTTAATAGTAATATTTTGATGATGCTATTTCATAGTGTGTAACAAAAGTTTCACAACAATCCAAGTGGATGGTGATGGGGTGATTTATGGGAACCCTGTATGATGATATGCAGGTTTTTTTTTTTAGTTCTCAACTTTTACTATACATTTATTGCTTATGTACATGGTACATGTATGAAAGATATAATTCAATAAAATTTCATTATAAAATGTATTATAGTGTATTTATCCACAAAACAAAAACACTCTTGTAGAAAACCCAAAATCAGGAAGTCAACTTTGCTTCAATGCTGTAATCTCATTCACAGATACCTTCAACTTTTATCCAGCTTCCTATCCTTTCCAAACTGTCTCAAAAATCTATTTTTCCAGTGAACTTGATCCTGTCAACTCCAAGATAGAGCTCTTCCTGAGAGGTTTCTTTCATTTTCTCATCTTTGACAAATTTAAGGAGCACAGATAACCCCAACCTGGGTCTGCCCAGTGTTTCCTCTTGAGATTTAGGACCTACATTCCCAGTAAGAACTTAGCCTGAAGCTATGTTTCTTCAGTGCAGACCAAGAAGGATAGAAGATCCACTTGCTTCACCCACTCAGAATGTGAACTGAATAACCTGATGAAATTTCTCTCAGGTTCCTCCACATGCAAAAACACATTTTCACTTTGTAGTGAAAGACATTTTATGAGGACATATTCTGAGATTATATCAATATCATGGACCCCATCCATTCTCCAACCACCATCCTTTTGTCTGAATCAACCACCACTCTGTGGCTGCCAAATGGTGATTTTTTTTCCCATTTCCATTTCCAAACACTACTTCTACATTACTTGGCTTTCTGCCTTACAATGGGCTTGCTTGCTCCCTGTTTGTTTGTTATAGCACTAAAGATTAATGTTTTAGTCAATATATTCCTACCTGATATCAATATTTACTTTAATGCTCAAATTGTACCAGATTGCCTTAGAGGGATCTCCTTCAGGTTGATTCACTGAGGCCCCAAGTAAGTCATCTGCATTTTGTCTAGGGGATGCAAAGAAAGTGTATTTAATTATTCCTTACTTCATATTCCAAATTACATGCCATGTCACAGGTCCTATTTTTTTCATCAAGTCTTCTGGGCAACCATCATTGAGTGTTTTTAATTCCCCAATACCCTCTTAAATTTACTCTTGGTGTAATCTCTGTCCTCATGTCAATGCATCCTAAACCTGAAGGGCTCTCTTGAACACAATTATCTCATCATGTCATTCTTCTTTAACTTTGTCAATGGGTTCCCACTGTCCTTAGAACAAGAACCATAGGACCTTCAGACCCTGAATGCTTCTTTCTGCTGCCTTCTACAATCCAGTTCAGTTAACTACCTGAAGTTAATTCTACTCTCAGTTCTTGCAAAGAACAGTCTGTTTTTGCTGGGATTTTGTACATTTCCCCCTTAATATAAATTTATATTCCAAGCAAAGTTTCTAAGACTTTGCCCAGTTAAATCCTTAAGGTTTGTCCCACTTCAACAAATGAAGTCCTTAGATACTATGTACACAAGTTAACATTTTTAGTTTTACTTTAAATTCCCTCTTCTAAACCTGACAAACTTCATGGGGCAAAGGATTGATTGCTTTATTTGCCTGTATAATTACATTCATTGATATATCCCTGACTCAAAGGGATCATGAATTTCCTTAAGAATGTTGCCAAATGGCCAGACTGGAAAGACAAATGGTATAAAAATATGAGTAACAAAAAATAAAATACCTGATTACCAAAAATACCTGCTTTTTAAAAATATGCACTGAAATTGTTTTCCAGAGAAAGGATATTTAAGAGTAAATATTATAAAGAAGGCAAGGTGTGTTTCTTGTAATTGGATCATGTTGTCAAAGATATCTAATCTGTTGGGGGCACAGTTGCCTCTCTAGGCCTTTGGATCAAAAGTGGGTCTGTTCCAGGTAATAAACTGTTGAATCATCTTTTATCCATTATCTAAAATTCTGCTCTAATTAACTACATTAAATGAAAAGTTATTAAACTAAATAATTAGAGCAGAGATTGATGTAATGTTAAAATTACTTAAAATGAAAGACTTAAAACTGCCATGTATGTATTCTATATGCATTTTTGGCTATTTATTTCCTGCATTTTTAAAAAGAAAGATTTTGTTTTTAGAGAGATTTAGATTACATAAATGTTACACCAAAAATATAAGGGGATTCCCATATACCTCTCCCTATCCCCCTCCCACATTTTCCCACATTAACAGTATCTTTCATTAGTATAACACATTTGTTACAATTGATGAACACATATTGAAGCATTGCTACTAAATATGAACTATAGTTTACATTATAGTCCAAAAGATAAAATCCTATACCCCCTATTATTGTTCATGATTTGCCATACTTTCTGCCAATGTCTGCCTTTTGACTGGGAAATTTAAGCCCCTTATTTTTATCTTTTAATGTGCTTTATTAGAGAAGTTGTGAGCTTAAAAATCAGTATGCCTAGTGTGCAGAATTCCTATACATCATCCCTCCCCTAACACCTTGCATTGTTATGGAATATTTATTACGATTATGAAAGAACATCATCAGAATATTACTAAGTATGGTCCATAGCTTACATTTGGTATATTTTTTCTCTACAAACCCCCTTTATTAAGACTATGTATTAGTATTGTACATTTGTTGTACTTCATGGAAGAATGTTGTCATATTTGTACTCTTAACCACATTCCATCATCCATCATATAGTTCACTGTGTTATACAGTCCCATGCCTTTTACCAACCAAAGTGTACACTCAGTGCCTCTCATTTTCATCACAGAGTTGTGCAGTCATCATCTCAGTAAATTTTTAATGTTTCCCTTAGTCCAAAAGTAAAATCCTAAACCCCCTATTATTGATAATTAACCTTGATATAGTACCTTCTTTGACAATGATGCAAGAATATTACAATATTACCATTAACTATAGTCTGTAAATTATATTAATTGTATTTTCTCATTGCAAAACCATATTCTTATCACGTTGTAAAGTGTCATACATTTGTTCTAGTTCATATAAGAACATTCTTATACCTATACTATAAACCACAATCCCCAACCACCACCAGGTTCACTATGTAATTCAGTCCCTATATTATCCTCTAGTATTCTTTCAGTTAATATTTATATCTCTAGACTACCCTTTTGACTACTATCACATTTATGAACCAGTCCTGTTAGTTATGGTCATTATAATGTCTTACCATCAACTTTATCCATTTCCACACATTTACAGTCAAGCTAATTAAAAATTCTACATGAATTAAGCATCAGTAGCCATCCTCAGCCCTCATCCTATCTCCTAGTAACTTATGCTCTAGATTTTAAAACCATGTGTATATTCTTTGTATTTAGTTCATATTAGTGGGACAATACTGTATTTTTCCTTTTGTGTCTTGCTTATATTACTCTGCATAATGTCCTCAAGGTTCATCCATGTTGTCATATGTGTCCCAATTTCATTTCTTCTTATGTTAGCATAGTACTCTATCATATGTATATACTGCAATTTGTTTATCCATTCATTGTTTGATGGACACTTGGGTTGTTTCCACCTTCTGGCAATTTTGAAATATACCACTATGAACATTGGTGTGCAAAGGTCTGTTTGTGGCCCTGTTTTCAGTTCTTCTGCATATATTCCTATCAGAGGGATTGCTGAATCTTATGCCTGTTCTATATTTGGATATGAAAAGAATTTCATGTGCTTTTTTTGCCATTTGTATTTCATCTTTGGAAAAAAAATGTCTATTCAAGTTTTTTGCCCAGCTTTTAATTCAGATTGCTTGCCCTTTTATCATTGAGTTGTATGGTCTCTTTATATAGCATAGAAATCAAACCCTTATCAGATATGTTGTTTCCACATATTTTAACCCATTGAGTAAGCTATATTTTTACCTTGACAAAGTCCTTTGATGCACAAAAGTGTTTTTAACTTTGAGGAAGTCCCCTTTATCCAAAATGTCTTTCATTGCTCATGTTTTGAGTGTAAGCTTTAAGAAACCACCAACTATCACCAGGTCTTGAAGCTCTTTCCCTACATTTTCTTTTAGAACTTTTAGATTCTTACCTATGTATTTAGGTCTTTGATCCATTTTGAGTTAATTTTTGGATAATGTATGAGATAGGGACTCTCTCTCTTTCTTTTGGCTATAGATATTCAGTTCTCCCAACACCATTGGTTGAATAGACTGTTCTGCCCCAACCATGTGGGTTTGAGAGCCTTGTCAAAAGTCAATTGACCATAGATGTGAGAGTCTGTTTTTGAAACATCAATTTGGTTCCATTAGTCTATATGTCTATGTTTATGTCAGTACCATGCTGTTTTTACCACTGTAGATATGTAATATGATTTAAAGTGCAGAAGTGAGAGTCCTTCAACTTTGTTTTCCTTTTAAGATATTTCTACCTATTCAGGACCCCTTACTCTTCCAAACAAATATGAGAATTGGACTTTACATGTCTTTAAAAACTGCTGGTGGAATTTTTACCAGGATTGCATTAAATCTTTATATCAATTTGGTTAGAATTCACATCTTAAATATACTTAATCATCCCATCCATGAACATGGAATGTTCTACCATTTATTTAGGTCTTCTTTGATTTCTTTTAGCAATGCACTGTAATTTTCTGAATGCAAGTGCTTTACATCCTTGGTTAAGTTTATTCCTGAATATTTGATTCTTTTTGTTATGATTATAAATGGAATTGTTTCCTGACTTCCTCTTCAGATTGCTCATTACAATTATATAGAAACACTACTGATTTTTGCATATTAATCACGTATCCTAATATACTGCTGAATTCATTTATGAGCTCTAGTAACTTTCTTGTACATCTTATGGGAATTTCATGGTAAAGGGTCATATCTGTGAATAGTGACATTTTTACTTCTTCTTTTTCAATTTGCATGCCTTTTATTACTTTTTCTTGCCTGATTGCTCTAGAAAGAACCTCTGGCACTATATTGAGCAACACTGGTGGCATTGGGACTCCTTGTCTTTTTCCTGATCTGATTGGGAAAGCATTCAGACTTTTGCCATTTAGTGTAATGTTAGCTGTGGGTTTTTCATATATACCCTTTAAAATCTTGAGAAAGTTTCCTTCTATTCCTATCTTTTGGAGTGTTTATTTATTATCAAGAAAAGATGCTGGATTTTTTTCAAATGCCTTTTCTACATCAATCGAGATGATCATGTGATTTTTCTTTGGTTTATTAATGTGGTGTATTATGTTGATTGATTTTCTTTTCTTGAGCCACTCTTGCATGCTTGGGATAAAAGCCCATTGATCATAATGAATATTTCTTTTAATATTTTGTTGGATTTGATTAGCAAGTATTTTTTTTTGAGGATTTATGCATTTGTGTTCATTAGGGAAGTGGGTGTGTACTTTACTTTTTTCATAGTATCTTTATTTGGCTTTGTTATTAGGGTATATTGGCATCATAGAATGAGCTTGGTAGAATTCCTTCCTGTTCAACTTTTTGGAAGAGTGTAAGATTTCTTTTAAATCTTCTTTGAATGCTTGGTAGAATTCACCTGTGAAGACACCTGGTCCTGGGCCTTTCATTTTGAGGAGTTGTTTGATGACTGTTTCAATCTTTTTGTGACTGACTGGTTGAGATCTTCTATTTCTTCTAGGGTTACTGTAGGTCATATGTATGTTTCTAGGAATTTTTCCATTTCATATACATTGTCTAGTTTCTTGGCATACAGTTGTTATAGTGTCATCTTACAATCTATTTATTTCTGTTGTCAGGAGGAATGTCCCCATTTTCATTTCTCACTTTATTTATTTGCATATTCTTTTTTTCTTTGTCAGTATAGCTAAGTGTTTGTCAATTTTGATGATTTTCACAAAGACAAACTTTTGGTTTCAGTAATTCTCTCTACAGTTTTTTTCTCAGTTTCATTTATTTCTGCTCTGACCTTTGTTACTTCACACCTTCTGCTTGCTTTGGACATGGTTTGCTGTTTTTTTTTTTCTAGTTCCTCCAGCTGTTTAGTTAGGTCATTGATTTTAGCTGTTCTTTTTTAACGTAAGCATTAAGAACTATAAATTTCTTTCTCAGCACTACTTTCACTACATCCCATGGGTTTATTATGTCATGTTTTCATTTTAATTCATTTCAGGATATGTATTGATTTTTCTTGCAATTTTTGACCCACTGATTATTTAATAGTGTGTTGTTTAATCCTCATATATTTCTGAATTTTCCCTTCTACTGCCTGTTGTTGATTTCCAACTATATTCCATTACAATTGTAGAAAGTACTTTTATATTAATGATCCTTTTTAATTTTTTGACATCTGCTTTGTGACCCAACATATGATCTATCTTAGTGAAAAATCCATGACCCTTTGAAAAGAATGTATATCCTGCTCTCTTGGCATAGAATGTTCTGTATAGGTATATTAGGTTTGGTTCATTCATCATAGTATTCCAGCTCTCTGTTTCTTTGTTGTTCCTCTGCCCACATACTCTATCCAATGATGAGTGTGGTGTATTGAAGTCTCCAACTATTATTGTAAAGATATTTATTTCTCCCTTCAGTTTTGCTAGTGCTTGCCCTATGTGTTTTGAGACACCTTGATTAAATGTGTATATATTTATGATTGTTATTTCTTCCTGGTAAATTGCCCCTTTTAGTATATACTGTCTTTCCTTGTCTCTAATAACAATTTTGCTTTTAAGATCTATTTTATCCAATATAAGTATAACTACATTTGATTCCTGCATGTATGGAATATCTTTTCTCAGCCTTCCAGTTTCAATCTACTTGTATCCTTTGGTCTAAGGTGAGTCTTTTGTAGATGGCAAATAGATGGCTTATATTTTCTTATCTATTCTAGCAATCTGTGTCATTTCATTGGGGAGTTTATTCCATTAACATTCAATGTTATTTCTGTAAAGGTAGTTCTCATTTCTCCCATTTTGATCTTTGGGTTTTATGTGTCACATGTTGTTTTTGCCACTCTTTTTACACTTTGAGTTACTTTTACTGATATAATCCTCATTTCTAGACTCTCTTCCAAGCCTTGCTCTCCTGTCTTTTCTTTTCAAGCTGTAGCAATTCCTTTAGTATTTCCTGTATGGCCAGACTCTTGTCTACAATCTCTTTCAGTTTCTGCTTATCTGTGAATATTATAAACTCACCCTCACTTTTAAAATACAACCTTGATGATACAAGATTCATTTGATGGCTATTTTTCTCTTTCAGTTTCTTAAATAAACTATATCACTGCCTTCTTGCTTCCATGGTTTCTGATGAGAATCAGCACTTAATCTTATTGGGTATCACTCATATGTGATGAATTGCTTTTATCTTTCTGAGTTCAGTATTGTCTCTTTACATCTGGCATTTGATATTCTGATTAATATTTGTTTTGGAATAGGTCTATTCAGATTTATTCAGATTGGAGTTCTTTGTGTTTCTTGGATACAGATACCTATGTCCTTCAATAGAGTTGGGACATTTTCCATCATTTGCTCAAATATTCCTTCTGCCCTTTTTCCCTCCTTGTCTTTTTCTAGAACACCCATAAAACATATTTTTGCACATCTCTTGTCATCATTTAGTTCCCTGAGACCCTGTTTAATTTTTCCCATTCTTTTCTTTATCTGTTCTTTTGTGTGCTCACTTTCAGGGGCCCTCTCTTCAAGCTTGCTGGTCCCTTTTTCTCCCTCTTCAAATCTGCTGTTATATGCTTCTAGTCTATTTTTAATTTCATTTATTCACTTTCAATCTATAAAGTCTGCTATTTTTTCTATGTATGCTTTCAAATTATCCTTTGTGCTCACCCAGTGTATCTTAATATCCTTAATCTCTTTAGCCATCTCATTGAATTTGTTAAAGAATTTGTTTGAACATCTGTGATTAATAGTCTCAACTCCTTTTTGGTCATCTAAAGGTTTAGTTTGTTCCTTTGACTCAGCCATATCTTCCTGTTCTTTTCTTAAGAGATTTATTCTATTTATTTATTTCTCTCCCCCTCCCCTTTGTTTTTGTGCTCACTGTATGCTCTCTGTGTGTTCTTCTGTGTCTGCTTGTCTTCTCTTTATGCAGCCCTGGGAACTGATCCTGGGACCTTCTGGAGTAGGAGAGAAGCACTCAATCTCTTGTGTCACCTCAGCAATCTGGTCTGCTCTGTCTCTTCTTGTCTCTCCTCTGTGTCTCTTTTTATTGCATCATCTTGCAGCACCAGCTTTCTGCATGGGCCAGCACTCCTGTGTGGGCCAACTCTCATTTAAGAATCAGCACTCTGCATGGGCCAGCACTCCACATGGGTCAGCATTCCATGTGGGCCAGCTCTCCACTTAGGCCAGCTCACCACATAGACCAGCTGCCTTTTACCAGGAGGCACTTGGAATCAAATCCTGGACCTCTGATATGGTAGACAGGAGCCCAATCACTTGAGCCACATCCATTTCCCTCTTCTTTTTTCTTAGTATGGCTTTTAATTTTTTGTTGGTATCTTAGCATCTGATCTACTTGATGTATTTATTCTGAGCTCAATTTCTCTTTTTAGTCTAGCACTTTCTGTTATTGACTTTCTGCTATATCACTCTTTGATGTTTGGTTTAACTTATTTTGGAAATTTATAATGACTTATATTTAGCCAATCTGAAGTTTTTCAATCCTTTTAAATCTATTTCTTACCCATTCTCCCTTGCTGAGAATGGAATAAAAGCCAAGGATGTGGTTGGTACTGTAAGCTGTGGGGGCAGAAACTGCACACATTGCCCCAGGCACAAATGGATCTTCTCCTACCATTCTCCGCTACCAGGAGTGGGGATAGAGCTGAAGCTGTGTGCAGTAATTGTAACTGTGCATGCCAAGACCATCTATTGTTACCTGGAGATACTGATGAAGATCCCTGCCTCTTCCTCCTCTCCCTGGGAGAGGGATGGGACTGCAAGTGTGGACAGTAAACTAAATCATGAGGCACCAAACTGACTGAGGTTGTGCAGAGAGAATGTTGAAGCACTGGCCCTCCTCCTCTGCCAGGGGCAAGGATGGAGCCACAGGTATGCCCAAGAATCTAGTCCCTGTGAGTCAAAAGTGATTTCAGTGGCCCAGAGTGGCTGATGAACCACTGTCCTTAATTCTCAGTCAGGGATGGGAATGGAGGCACTGGTGTATCCAAGAGTCTAGTCCCTGTGGGATGAATGCAGCTGTAGTTGCCCCAAGAGGCTGAAGGAGCACTGCCCTTCCTCCTGTCCTGTTGGGAGTGGGGATAGAGCCACTGGTGTGCCCAAAAATCTTTCTTGTATGGGCTGAATGTGCCTACAGTTTCCCGGAGAGGCTGAGGAAACACCATCCCCCTCCTGGCCTAATTGAGACAGGGATGTAGCCACATAGGTGCCCAACAATCTAGTCCATGCAGACCAAAAGTGACTACAGTTGTCCAGAGTGGCTGGTGCAGGTAATTTCAGCTTCCTCCATGCTGGAGGTGGGGCTGGCATCTAGGCTGTGGTAGCAATCTGACCTGGGTGGAAAGTAGCTGGTCCCTACTGTCACTGTAATTTTCAAGCAGCCCTCTTTCCTCTCATTCTGGGGGACAGAGTTAAAAATGGAGGGTACTAATCTTTTTCCAACTTAGACAGGTATAAACATTAGCTGTATTTGGGATTGAACTTTAGCCAGCTGAATTTGTTAAATGGTAGCTCATTTTGGTATGACTGTCTCTTTCTTCCCCATTTCTGGGACGT
This sequence comes from Cabassous unicinctus, assembly GCA_029593785.1. Classification (NCBI taxonomy): domain Eukaryota; kingdom Metazoa; phylum Chordata; class Mammalia; order Cingulata; family Chlamyphoridae; genus Cabassous; species Cabassous unicinctus. The sequence continues at coordinate 12,832 of JAQZBX010007803.1, read as the reverse complement.
GAATCTTGCAACTCCAACCAGGGAATAGCTTCTGAGGCATCTTCCCCACCAGCAGGGGATGGGCACTGGCCTCCATGGTATAGAGTACTCTACTCATGAAACTTCACTGCAGATGAGAACTCTCCTTATGTCCTTTCAAAGATGTTGCAGGATGCTCTTCTGGTCTCCTGGACTCCCCAAACAGGTGATTAGATAACTTTGGCTGATTACTAACTGCATTTTAGGAGAAGCTGACTCTTGGAGCTCCCTGCTCTGCTGTCACCTTGACTTTCTTCTCTAAACCATTTACTTTTATTAAATTTAATTTTCATTTTTTATTAGAGAAGTTGTGAGCTTGCAAAACATCATGCATAATGTGCAGAATTCCCATGCATTCCCCTTCTACCAACACCTTACATAATTGTGGAAACTTGTTACAGATTATGAAAGAACATGATCTATTACCACTAATTATGGTCCATAGTGTATACTTGGTATATTTTTTAACACACCCTCTATTATTAACTCTCTGTATTAGTATTGTACATTTTTTATAGTTAATGAGAAAACACTCTCATATTAGTACTAGCCATAGATCACCTTCCACCACATGGTTCACTGTTATACAATCCCATGCCTTGTACATTCTATCCAAAGTGTACTCTCAGTAGCTCTCACTTTCATCACATAATTTTGCAGTCATCACCCCAGTAAACCTTTTAATGTCTTCTTTAGTTAAAAAGGAAAAATCCCATGCTCCCCTATTATAGCATCGACTTTGGTGCAAGACTATTTCAATATTCTGTTAACTATAGTGCATACGTCACTTTAATTGTGTATTCCCATGCATCACTATATTCTTCCCACCTTGTAATTGTGATGTATATTTGATCTAGTTCATAGAATTATATTCTTGTATCTATATTAATCACAATCCTCATCCACTTCTGGGTTCAGTACATTATTCAGTCCCTAGATTATTCTCTAGCTTTCTTTTAATTGACATTTAAGACATTTATTTTGCTATTTGTCACTTTGTAATAATTTTTTGGTGCCAGGGAGGCTCATCCTGGCAGTCATCCTCATGCTGGGAGGAAAGAAGTATGGTTTTTTGCCGAGTTTGGCTTAAAGAGAAGCCACATTTGAGCAAGTGGACCCTCAGGAGGTAACTCTTAGGAAATATATACTACTAAGCTAAGTTTTAATTTCAGAAGAAAAGGTTCATAAGTACAATCATCAATATCAAGGGCCTGGCACAATGATCCATTCTGCTTCACTAGGCACCACCCCTGTATTTGGGAGATTATTGCTGTCCCATTAGAGAATGTAGCAAATCTCAGGATGGGAATTCAATATTCTTTTGGTTATTGAGTGGATCTCCACCACCATGAGAATGCCCCATGGACACTTGAACATATTCATATGTCTTAGGGGCATGTCCCAAAAGAACCCCCACCATTGACTCCCCACACCAATGTTCCTCCTCTATCACAGTTGTGACCCTTCTGTGATCCAAAGCCTCTCCAAAGATGAAGCCAAAAAAGTGACCAAATAAAAATATGAAAATGAAATAATGATAGCTTTAAAAATAACTTAAAATACAAAAAAATTTAAAATTAAATAAATTTTAATATTATTCTCTATAGACTTACTGTTATTCTAACAATGGAAGAACTTTTATCATTGATGTGGTGGCAGAGGTCACCACAGGTTCTGAGGGGAAGGAGAGGGAAAAATAGGTCTAATGTGGGGGCAATTTTGGGACATTGGAATTGCTCTGCATGATATTGCAATGATGAATACAGGTCATTATATATCTTGTCATAACTTACAAAATTGCATGGGACAGAGTGTGACATATAATGTAAACTATAATCCATGGTTAGTGGCAATGCTTCAATATGTGTTCATCAATTGTAACAAATGCAGCACACTAATGAAGGATGTTGTTAATGTGGGAAAGTGTGGGAGGTGGAGGGAGTGGGGCATATGGCAATTCCCTGTATTTTTTATCTATCATTTATGTAATCTAAAGTTTATTTAAAAGTAATTAATTAATTAATTAAAAGAAAAAAACATAGGACTGTATAATACAGTGAACCTTTCTGTAGATGATGGACTGTAGTTACTAGTACAAATATAAAATGTTTTTCATGAATCCTAAGTGTACAACACTAATAGAAGGTGTTAATAATATGGTGGTATATGAAAAAATACACCTAATATAAACTATGGGCAATGGCTAATAGTACTATTTTAATAATTTTTATCAATTGTAAGAAAGGCAACTGCCATTTAGAAAATTGGTGCAATTACAAAAAAGTGTTATCATCAAGAGTTCAGCTCTGTGAGCCTGATCAATTTGCTTATTTCATATCAACGAGGTCATGTAATATTTGTCCTTCAGTGCCTGACTTGCTTCACTCAATATAAGGTCTTCAAGATTCATCAGTGTTATATATTGTGTTAATACTGCATTCCTTCTTACAGCTTAGTATAAATTCCATTGTATGTATGTACCACAATTTGTTTATCCATTCATTTCTTGATGGACATTTAGGTTGTTTCCAACTTCTGGCAATAGTGAATAATGTGGCTATGAATATTGATGTGCATATATCTTTTCATGTCCCTGCTTTCAATTCTTCTGGGTATATACCCAGAAGAGGCACTGATGGATCATGTGGCAGTTCTATAGTTAGCATTCTGAGGAACTGCCAAACTCTCCTCCACAATGGCTGCAAAATTCTACATTCCCACCGGTAGTGGATGAGGGTTCCCATTCCTCCACATCCTCCTCAACACTTGTAGTTCACTGTTTTTTATAATAGCCACCAGTCTAAGGGATGTAAGAGGAAATCTCATTGTAGTTTTGATTTGTATTTCCCTAAAAGCTAGCGATGTTGAGAATCTTTTCATGTGCTTTTTAGCCATTTGTATTTCTTCTTTGGAGAAATGTTTATTCAAATCACTTGCCCATTTTTAAAATGCCTTGTCTTTTTATTTTTAAGGTGTACAATTTCTTTATATATGCTGGATATTAGGCCCTATCAGATATAAGGTTACCAAACATTTTTCTCCCATTGAATAGGCTTCCTTTTCCCTTTATTGACAAACTCCTTTGAGGTACAAATTTTTAAATTTTGAGGAGTTCCCATTTATCCATTTTTTCTTTCATTACTTGTGCTTTGGGTATAAAGTTCATGAAAACATTTCCTAATATGAGATACTGTAGATGCTTCCCTACATTATCTTACAGGAGCTTTATGGTCTTGGCTTTTATACTTATGTTTTTTATCCATCTTGAGATAATTTTTGTAGAAGGTGTGAGGTAGTATTACTCTCTAATTCTTTTGGATATGGATATCTAGTTCTCAAAGTACCATTTGTTGAAGAGGCCATTCTCTCCCAATTGAGTGGGATTGGTGGCCTTGTCAAATACCAGGTGACTGTATATGTTGGGATATATATCAAAACTCTCAATTCAGTTCCATTGATCAGTATGTCTATCCTTGTGCCAATACCATGCAGTTTTGATCACTGTCATTTTGTATTATGTTTTAAAGTCAGGTAATGTGATACCTCTGATTTCATTTTTCTTTTTCAATATATCTCTGGCTGTTTGAGACCACTTACCCCTCCAAATAAATTTCATAGGAAACTTTTCCTATTCAGTAAAAAATGGCATTGTAATTTTTATTGGGATTGTGTTAAATCTGTAAATCGTTTTGGGTAGGGTAGATATCTTAATGATGTTTAGTCTTCCTATTCATGAACAAGGAATATTCTTCCATTTATTTAAGTCTTCTTTGATTTCCTTTAACAATGTTGTGCACTTTTCAGCATAAAAGTCTTTTACATCTTTAGTTAAAATTATTTCTAGGTATTTGATTGTTTTAGTTGCTATTTAAATGGGATTTTTTTTTCTTGATTTCTTCCTCAGATTGCTCATTAATGGTGTACAGAAATGCTACTGAATTTGGCACATTGATCTTTTAACCTGTCACTTTACTGAACTCATTGATAACCTCTAGAAGCTTTGTTGTAGATTTCTCAGGGCTTTCTATGTATAGGATCATGTCATTTGCAAATAGTGAAATTTTTACTTCTTCCTTTCCAATTTGGAAATATATAAAAGATATCTTTTTCTTGCCTGAATGCTCAAGCAAGCACTTCTAACACAATGTAAAAAAAAAAAATGTTAACATAAAATGGTTTACATCTGTCAATGCAGTGTCATTCCGTATGATTCCGAAGTCCTGAAAAAGACCCCATATTAAAACTGTTTTTCCCTCTCCCTGACCCCAGAGCCTCCAGTGACCACTGGCTCTATATCAGTGTTGTAATTTCTTCCATTGCTAGACTCACAATATGTCTATAGTAGAATACCAAGAAGTCTGCTCTAGTCAATAGTTCTTTCCCCAAACTTGAGGATTCTGGGATGGTGCTGTCCCCTCTAACTCTAATTGAGAGGGGACTTATATCCCATGGGGAAGATGGATAGGACTATCTTGCTTGCATTTGCAGACTTTCTCTGTTCTTCCTTGGGATGGTTGTTGCCCATCATCCTCTCCTTCTTAGTTGTCCTGGGTGAGTCCAAAGAACTGTAGAGTTAGGTTTTGCAAATCCACTGAGGTTCCAGGCCCATTTGGCATATGGACAGCCCAAAGACTCATGTCTGTTGGACATACACCTAGAAACTCCAACACCAAGTATAGGTTTAAATAAAAGGGACAGATAAGCCATGTGCAGGGAAGACATAATTGAATCCAACTCTGTCACTCTCAGGAGTACAAACTCCAAAGTAGGGCCCACTGGCAAGGCACCAAACTCCAGAGCTATCCACCTTGACCATAGGATATGGGTGTCTCCATAGTCTTCAGGAACCACACTATTTTGAGTAGTATCCACTTTGGAAATCTATAAGATCCTGCTGAGATGTGTATAAGTATTAACTCTGGGATGACCTCCTGACTCACTTTGAAATCTCTTAGCCATATAAATCATTTGTCTTTACCTTTCCCCCCTTCATTCAAGGTCTTTTTCCAGTTGAATTGCTAGTTGGTGCTTGGTAGAAATTCCTTGGTGCCAGGGAGGCTCCTCCCCTGGAGACATGTCCCACTCTGGGGGGAAGGTAATGCATTCATATGCTGAGTTTGGCTTAGAGAGAGGTCACATTTGAGCAACAAGGAGGCTCTCCTGAGGCAACCCATAGGCACCCCTTAACAATAGGCTAAGTTTCAATTTCAAGAGCAAAGGCTCATAAGCCTCGTCATCAATATCAAGGGCCCATCAGTGGATCATCCTTCACCAGTCACTCTCTCTGCACTTGGGGGACTGTTGCTGCTCCCTAAAAAAAATATTTCAAGAGCTCTTCAGGATGGAAATTCAGTATTCTCTCAGTTATTGTGTGAGTCTCCACCCACTGTGACAGTACCCCATAAACATTTGAACATTTTTATAAACCTTATATGTATGCCCTGGTGAACTTCCTCCCACGTACCCCCCATCATTGACACCTCACAGCAATGATCTTCCCTTGTCCCAGTTGTAACCCTTCTGTGATCCAAAGATTCTTCAAAAATGAAGCCATTAAAAGAGTCAAATACAATTAATAAGAAAATGAAATAATAATGATTAGTTTAAATGAAAGAAATATAATACATAATTTTTTAAAAAAAATTAAATTAAATTAAGTGATTGGGATATTAAAAAATAATGAAAATTATTTAAAAAGAATTTTTTTTTTTTTTACATTTTGACTTTCATGACTGTAATATCTTGTGTCCTGTCTGTACAGTGGCATTTGCTTCCATTCATTCCCCATTGTCTTACTATTACATTTTGTTTTCAAAAAAGTTTTAGGTCACTGTAAATTCACATACAGAATACAGGTGACTTTCATATATCGAACATCTTCCCCTTTTCCTCATTCCCATATTAATACCTTTTTATATATAGATGGTACCTTTGTTATAACTGATATACATATAGTGAAACAATAGCTACTAAACATGGTCAATGGTTTACATTATGGTTTACATTTTAGACCATACACTTTTATAGATTTTGATGATATTTAACATGGCCTGTGTCCATCAATTAAGAGCATGTAGAACACTTCCATTGTCATGTAGATAAGCCCCTGATGATCTACTCTATTCCTCCCTCCCCCTCTCCTGGGTCCCACGGTAACCCCCTGTCTTCACTCCTTGGATGACAATATTCATAGTTACATGCAGCAACACTGAGGTCTTAACAAACTGGTTTTGTCCTCCCATATTAGGAACTGGCCATGTTCTCAAGAGTCTCCTGCCTTTCTATTTGTGAATAAATTGGTCCTCCTGAGTATGAGAGTCCAACTCCTTCCCACTCATTATGTAGGTCTCCATGCACTGATACAACACCTTATGACAAAATGATCATTCACACCCTCCCTAGAAGCCTGCTCCAGTGCACCCTGTCCCAAATGCCCCTCATCCAACACCCTTATGCAGTAGCCCTTCCTTTTCCTATTGCCATAAAATTTTTCCCAACTTTGTACTTTCAACCATATACCCACCAATCCTAGTGTTCTCATGGTCCTTCTCCCAACCCTCCCTCCAAATTCCCAAACCTTCCAATCCAACCTCCCCAATGTAACCACCTGTCAAACCTGCACCACCCAACCCAATAATATGTCTACCCTCCTGTCATATCCCTTCAATATGCAACTATACACTTTCACCTTACCATAGTTTATGTCTGTATGGGTGTTGGCTCACAACCTTCTTCTCCCTTTTTATTTCCTGTAAATCTATCTTCCAGACAATAACTCTCTGAGTCTGCTCAATTTGCTTAATTCATATCAGTGAGATCATGTACTGTTCATCCTTCATTGCCTGGCTTGCTTCACTCAACATAAGGTCCTCAAGGTTCATCCATGTTATCCCATGTGTTAGCACTGTATTCTTTCTTACAGCTGAGTATGTTGATACATCCTTGCATACCAGGTATGATACACCGTTGGTCATGGTGTGTAATTCACTTGATGTGTTGAATACTGTTTCCGAGTATTTCTTTGAGGACTATAGCATCTAGGTTCCTTAAAGAGATTAGTCTATAGTTTTCCTTTCTTGTGACTTCTTTGGCTTTGGTAATAGGGTAATGTTGGCATCATAGAATGATTTAGGCAATGTTCTCTCCACTTGTATTTTTTGGAAGATTTTAAGCAGGATTGGTGTTATTTCTTTCTGGAATGTTTGGTAAAATTCACCCGTGAAGCCATCTGGCCCTGGGTTCTTCTTAGTTGGGAGGTTTTTGTTGACTAATTCTACCTCCTTACTTGTATTTGGTCTATTGAGTTCATCAATTTCTTCTTTCATCAATGTAGGTTGCTTGTGTGTTTCTAGGATTTGTCCATTTCCTCTAAATTATCTATCTTGTTGGCATGCAATTTTTCAAAGTATCCTCTTGTGATACTCTTTATTTCTGTGAGGTCAGTGGTGATATCTCCTTCCTGATTTCTTATTTTATGTATTTGCATCTTCTCTCTTTTTTTCTTTCTTAGTCTAGCTAAGGGTTTGTCAATATTTTTAATCATGAAGAACCAGCTTTTGTTTTTATTTTTTCTAGTGCTTTCTTATTTTCAATTTCATTTAGCTCTGCTTTAATCTGTGTTATTTCCTACTTTCTACTTCCTTTGGTATTAGGTTTCTTTTTTTCTAATTCTATCATGAGTAAAGATAGGTTTTTGATTTTACCTTTTCTTTTATAATATAGGCAATTATGGCTATGAATTTCCCTCTCAGTATATCTTTTCCTGCATCCCATAAGTTTTGACATGTTGTGTTGTCATTTTCATTCCTTTCAAGTTACTTACTGATTTCTTTTTCAATGTCTTCCTTGACCCAATATTTGTCTTCCATATCTTTGTGCCTAATCTGGTTCTTTTTTTCTTAATGATTTCCAGCTTCATTCCATTGTAGTCAGAGAAATTGTTTTGTATAATTTCAATCTTTTGGAATTCATTGAGAGTTGTTCTGTGGCCTAGCATGTGGTCTATTATGGAGAATAATCCAAATGCACTCAATAAGAAAGTATATCTCACTGTATTTGGGTATAATGTTCTGTGTATGTCTATTAGGTCAAGATCCTCTAATGTATTACTCACAGTCTTTGTTCTTTTATTGATTCCCTGTTGAGAAGTACTGTCTAATGGTGATAAGGGTTTATTAGTTTCCCACTATAATTGTAGAGTTATCTATTTCTTCACATACTTTTTCAAGGTTTGCCTCATGTATTTTGAGGTACACTGTTTAGGTGCATAAATGTATGATTGTTCTTTCTTGATAGATTACACCTTTTGTTAATTTTAGTGTTCTTCCTTGTCTTTTACAATAGTTTTGCATTTAAAGTCTTTTTTGTCTATTGTTAGTATAGCTATTCCCACCATTTGTTGGTTATTGCTTGCAATTAAAATTGTTTCCCAACCATTCTCTTTCCATCTTCTTGTGTCCCTGGTTCTAATTTGGGTTTCTTGTAGACAACATATAGATGGGTCATAATTCCTAATCCATTCTGCCAATCTGCATCTCTTGTCTGGTAAGTTTAATCCATTAACATTCAATATTATTACTGTCAAAGTATTACATAAAATAACCATATTTTCTTTAGGTTTATGTATGCCATATATTGTTTCTATTTCCCTTTTTTTCTTTTTTATTGTTCTTACACTCTCCTTCAACTCTCTTGCTTCTGGTTTTTCCTTTCAACCTGTAGAATTCCTTTTAGACTTTCTTGAAGGGCAGGTGTTTGCTTTTTTTAAAAAAAATTTTTATATAGTATCTTAATTTCTGTTTAGCTGTGAATATTTTGAACTCTCCCTCGTTTTTAAATACCAGCTTTGCTGGCTAGAGAATTCTTGGATGGAAGTTTGTTCTTTTAGCACCTTAACTATGTCATACCACTGCTTTCTTCCCTCCATGTTTTCAAATGAGAAATCAACACTTAGTCTTACTGGGCTTCCCTTGTATGTGATGTATCTCTTTTCTCTTGCTTCTTTCAGTATTCTGTCTTGAGCTTTGGACAATTTGACAGGTATACATCTTGGAATAGGCCTGTTAGGATTTACACTGTTTGTGGTGTGCTGCACTTCCTGGATATGTAAGTCCAGGCTCTCAATAGGGTCAGGAAGTTGTCAGCCATTATTTCCTCCTAAACTCCTTCTGTCTCCTTTCCTTTCTACCTCTGTGATGCTTATATTGTATATGTTTGTGCATTTTGTGTTGTCATTCCAATCCCTATGTCCCCACTGGATTTTTTCTATCTTTTTATCTCTGTTCTACTCTCTGTATGATTTCAGATATACTGTCTTCCACATTGCTAATTCTTTCCTCTGCCTGTTCAAATCTGTTATGTGCTTCCAGTGTATTTTTGATTTCTTGAATGGTGCCATTGATCACCATCATATCTGTTATGTTTTTATATATGTTTACATTTTCTTCAGTATGTCCTCCAAGTGTCTTCTTAATATCCTTCATCTCTTCCTTCACTTCATTAAGTTTATTCATGGTATTTGTTTGGAAATCTCTGATTAGTTGTTCCATGTTCTGCATCTCTTCCTGGTTTTTAGTTCATTGGACTGGGCTGTATCTCCTGCTTCTTAGTATGGCTTATAATTTTTTGCTGGTGCCTAGGCATCTGTTTACCTTAATGGGTTTATCCAGTTGATTAGCTTCTCTCTCTACCTTATGTTTTTATTTTGTTGTTTTGTGTGTGTGTGGTAAGGTTTCATTTTGAAACTTAGTTCCTCTTATTCTATTTCCTTACTACTGTTTATATTCCCTTGAAAAACAAATTATGACAAAAGAAACAGAAAGAAATAAGAAGAGAAATAGAATTATAGTAATAATAATAGTAAAATATAGAAGAGGAACTGTACAAGACCTATGAAAATATTAACACGAGTATGAGATATAGAATAATAATAATATAAAAGTAGAATAATAGCAATGAAATGAGAAACAAAATAGATAAAAATATATAGATGGTATTAAAAGCCTGGAATAATGAGAAGATAGGAAAAGATCAAAGAAAAGAGAGAAAAAAGTAAAAAAGAAAGAAAACAGAGAAATAAGAAGAGAGAAAAATATATACAAGAAAAGTTGAAGGCCAAACAAAAAGTGGTGGAATGAAAGAACAGTAACATAAAACAAAAGATTGAAAAATTAAGGAGAGAAAAAAAATAATGTAGGTAGGAAAAGTCAATTAATAAAAAACAAAACAGAGAAACAAAGGAAGTGAAAACATAAACAAGAAACAAGACAGCAGCATCTAAATTTAAAAAACAGAAAGAAAGAAAAAAAGAACAAAAAGAAAAATAAGCACGGAGAAACAGGTTTCCTTCTCAGACCCCTAAGGATCTTCTCAGGCTGCTGATGCTCATCAGTCAATAACCCTGCAGCCTGCTTTCTGCAGGTTTTAAACCAGGTTTTAGTGAGTAAAATAAGGAAAATAAAAAAGGAATTTTTAAAAAATAAAATAAGAGATCAAAGAAAAGCTAGTACAAAAATAATGTGTATATGTTCCCTGTCATAGAGTTTCAGCTCAATGCCTGAGAACCTGATAGTTCAATTCTCTAAGATGAACCAGGAATCAAACCAGGGACTGTGTATGTCCAAGGATGAAATTCTTGCACTGAGCTAATGTGTCTCCTTAGGTTAGTTATCCTTTTAGAAGTCTATTTGCCCACTTTCCCCTGAGGCAGATTAGATTTCTTGCAGTTTGCTAGAGTCTTGTTGATTAGGCACCCATCTCTCCCTGTATCCTCTTAAATCTAATTTCTTTCTTTAGCTGGTTGGCTGGACATGACAGCAGGCATAATTAGATCCCCCTCACATCTCCCTGTGAAGTTGGGGTCTCTTTCAATATTCAAAGGGTGTTCAGCTGGCCAAACTCACCACAAAGAAACCCTCTCCACTCTCCCAGACTCTTCTCCAACCAAGGAATATGCCCTCACACTCCATGTGGAGTAGGAAGCCATAGACTCCACCTTAATTATTTGCCCTGAGGGCAGGGTATATGTGCCACTTCCAGCAACAGGTGCATGCAACTCATGGTTTTCTTTTGACTTATTTATATGCATAAGAGAAAGCAACCAAGGAGTGAGGGTGGGAGTGGAGGGAATGACAGAGGGAGAAAGAAAATGGAGAAAAATATCCAGAAGGCCATTGCAGATCATGTACAAGGTCATTACAACCATCTCTGCTCACTCAGAAGAATGGATTCTCGCTGTTTTTAAGTCTACCCAGAATATGGTTAGCATGGTTCTTATGCTTGGTCCAGACTGCTGTCAAGGACATTAAAAAAACTACAACCAGTCAGAGGCGGTTTCAGAAAGGAGTGAATGTAACAAGTAATCAATGCTAATAAGATTCCTAGAAAAAACCCACCTTTCCAAAGGAGCTCCAGGAATCTCAGTCAGCCAAGGGTCAAATGTCCCCTATCTCAATCTCTCCATTTCCTCTGTTCTACGGAGCTACTGTTATTGGCTATCTTTGCAGTATTATTTGTTAGCTTTTAATGCCATTTTATTGAGATATATTCCATACCATGTGGTCTAGGCAAAACCTAGAAGGAATGATTTTTTTTCAAAATGCAGTTAATAAGACCTTTAATGTAAAATTTTAAATCAAAAGAAAAAAAGAGTTTGAAAGAAACAGTAAATTTTAGCAGAGAGTGCAAGTGACCTTCAGGTAACCCTGGAGTGCCATGGCACTGTCCTGCCATGTCCACTGATCTCTGCTGGGATCCTTGGCCCATGAGTGGCTATCCTTGATCCAGGGCTAGGTGGCTGGTGGGTCTGTCAGACATCTGCAAATTAGGAGGCTGCTTAAGGGATGGTTCATGCTGGGATGGGGCAGACTTCAGGGAGGATGGTGGTGAGGATTGGCTGAGAAAGCACCACTTATAAAGGATATCCTTGGTGGCAGAGCAGACTCAGACACACCACTGGGTGACCAAGCTCCAGGTGTGTGTGTTAGGATAATTGGTCACTTTAGACCACTGGGTTCCTGTGGAGTTCCTGGCAGAAACATGTTTAACACTTTTGACAGCACTCACCACTTCCACCTCCCTAAAATCACCTGAAAAAACCATTTTGGGGCTTTGCTTCAGAGGCCTGCATCCAGTAGGGCCATGGGGCCTTGGCATGAACCTCAGTCAAGAAAACCTTCCTTCAGGAACATCAGGGATCTCCACCCAGCCCCCTCACCTCTCTTGGAACCAAGTTGGTGGCATTTACCAGGCAATGCTGTGGCTTCTCAGTGTTGGCTTTTGGCTTACTCTGCTCCCTATGGAAGTGGGTCATAGACTTGCAGGAGCACAGACCTCTCCACAATATGCCAGAGTTTTCAGGAAAAATAATCGGACAGTGTTGGCTACTGTTTAAAACATTCCATGGGGGAATGGAACCAGGAAATTCAGGAATCTAAGTGCCCTAATACATCTGGTGGAATGGACACATGGTAAAAAAAAATCTCGAATACCATACATGCTTTGTGGGAGACACAGAAAGAAAATAGAGAGAGAGTGGGAGAAGGAATATTCAAAGATATAAAGGCAGGAACCCTCTAAGATGTGATGAAGGCATGCATATACACAATCAAGGAACCCAAAGGATCCTATACAGGATGAAATCATAGAAAGCCATGCCCAGACACATTGGGATCAAAGAGTAAAATTCCACAGACAAGGAGAGAGTTCTGAAAGCTGCAAGAGTAAAGTAACATGTTTTGCTCAAATGAGTCCCCATAAGAATAAGAAACAATTTCAACAGAATCATGAAGACAAAAATGAAGAAAGCAAAAAGGCA
>JAQZBX010007802.1:0-49578 GCA_029593785.1 Cabassous unicinctus | reverse complement strand
GGCTGAAAGTGAATGACTGGAAAACAATTTTACTTGCAAACAATAACCAAAAAAAAAAAGGGTGGTAACTAAACTAATATCAGACAAAATAGACTTAATTGCAAAACTATTGTAAGACACAAAGAAAGACACTATATATTAATAAAAGGGGTAATCTATCAAGAATAAAGAACAATCATAAACATTTATGCACCTAACCAGGGCGCCCCAAAATACATGAGACAAACATTAGAAAAATTAAGTGGAGAAAAAGACTCCTCTACAATTAAAGAGGGGTCTTTATTACACCATTATTACCATTAGACAAAACATCTCGACAGAGGATCAATAAAGAAACAGAGACCTTGAATAATATGTTAGAGGATCTAGACCTAATAGACATATACAGAACATTACACCCATATAACAGGATATACCTTCTTCTCAAGTGTACATGGATGATTCTCCAGGATAGACCACACACTAGGCCACAGAAAAACCCTCAACAAATTCAGGAAGATTGAAATTATACAAAGTAATTTCTCTGGTCACAATGGAATAAAGCTGGAAATCTGTAAGGGACAGAGAAACAGATTAGTCACAAAGACATGGAAGTTAAGCACACTCTTAGACAATCAGGGAGTCAAGGACGTAATTGCAAAAGAAATCAGTAACTACCTTGAAACAAATGAAAATGACAACACAATTTATCAAAACTTATGGGATGCAGCAAAAGCAGTGCTGAGAGGAAAATATATAACTATAAATGCTTATATTAAAAAAGAGGAAAGAGCTAAAATCAAAGACCTAACTGCACACCTGGAGGAATTGGAGAAAGAACAACAAACTAACCTCAAAGCAAGTAAAAGAAGAAAATGAAAAAGATGAGAGCAGAGTTCAATGAAATTGAAAATAAGAAAGCAATAGAAAAAATTAGCAAAACCAAAGCTGGTTTTTTGAGAAGATTAATAAAATTGGCAAACCCTCTGCTTAGACTAACAAAGAAAAAAAAGAGAGAAGATGCAAATACATAAAATAAGAAAAGAGGAAGGGGATATGATATCACTGCTGATCCCACAGAAATAAAGAATATTGTAAGAGGGTACCTTGAAAAATTGTATGCCAACAAGATGGATAACTTAGATGAAATGGACAAATCTCTAGAAAAACACAAGCAGCCTATATTGATGAAAGAAAAGGTTGATGAACTCAACAGACCAATCACAAGTAATGAGATTTAATTAGTTATCAAAAACCTCCCAATTAGACCACAGTTAGTAACAATGCTTCAATATATGTTCATCAACTGTAACAAATGTACCACATTAATGAAAGATGTTAATATGGGAAAGGGTGGGAGGGGGAGGGGTAGGGTATATGGGAATCCCTTATATTTTTCATGCACCATTTATGTAATTTAAAGCTTCTTTAAAAATAATAATAAAAATTAATAAAAAATAAAACAAAATGAATAGGAAAAAAGTGATGAATGGATAAACACATTGTTGTATATCCACACAGTGGCATTCTAAACAGAAGAAGAAAGTAATTATTGGATTACACTGAAACATGGATAAATTTATAAATAAATATGCTAAATTTATTAAGCCAGAAAAAATAGCATGTACTATATGATTCCATGTACATAGTATTCTGGAAATGCAAACTAATCTATAATGGCCAAAAGGAGATCACTGATTGCCTTAGGGAAGCTTGGGAGGCATGGAGAGTACAGGAGTGACGGATCACAAAGTTCACATGGAAACTTTTTGGGTTGATGGTTGAGTTCATTATCTCAACTGTGGTGATGGTTTGTCAGGTGTATACATGAACCAAAATTTATCAAATTGTACACTGTAAATCATGTGCACCTCAACACATGTTTATTATATCTCAATAAAGCTTTAACAAAAAATGTAAACTATTTATATAGAATTACATGCACATACATAAACTCACACCTATTTCCAAATGGTCAGGGTAAGGTGTATTCAGTTTACATTAAATCCAGCCAGTTTTAACCTGGCCTAATTTAAAATTAATTTAAGGAAAATAATTTTAAAAGTTCAGACACTAGTGTGGTAGGCTGAATAACGTACCCCAAACAAAAACATGTTCTTAATCTTAACCAGCATTCTTGTGGATGTGAACACATTTGTAAAAGGGACTTTTTAGAGCTGTTATTTTTAGTCAAGTTTAGCCAACTGAGTCAGAGTGAGTCGTAATCTGAATTATCAGAAGCGTTTAGCCAACTGAGTAGAGTGAGTCATAATCTGAATTATCAGAAGCTTTATAAGGCCAAGCCACCATTCATTACAAAACTTTTCCATCATCCCAAACAGAAACTCTGTACCAATTAAGCATGACAGCATAACGTGAATGTATTTAACACCACTAAATTGTATACTTTAAAGTGATTAAATGATTAATTCTAGACTGTATATAGGTTTCCAGAAAATAAATAAATAAATAAATAACAAAGAAACAGAAGTGTACAACACCAATAGTGAACCCTAATGGACTATAATTAATAACAAAATTATAGTAATTATAATACTGATTCATCACTTGTAATAAAGGTACCAAACTGATGCAAACTTTTATAATAGGGAAAACTGTGTGTTGGGGGAGGATGTTATAAAGGAATTCTGTGCTTTCTGCATGATTTTTCTGTAAACCTGCAACTGCTTTACTAGAGAGACAGAGAGAGACAGAGAGACAAGTCAGAGAAGGCCAGAGAGGAAAAAGAAACTGGAATTCAGTGGAAACCAGAAGGGCCAAAGCAAGGAGTGAGAGATTGCATGTGATGGGAGCAGAGATGCAGGTAACAGGATACCAAGGGTGATGGCAAGCCAGCACCAGAACACTACAGATTTACAAACTTCAGGAAGAGAGCATAGTCTGGCCAACCCCTTGATTTTAGACTTCTAGCCTTCAAAACTATGAGATAATAAATGCTTGTTGTTGAAGGCAAACTACTGTGTGATATTTGTCATAGCAACCTGGCAAACTAAATAGCTAGTATTTCCTTTAAAGGTCTAATAAAGAAGTAATGTTACTGTATCATTTTTGTTGCTTTGTTTTCTTTATCAGTCCTATCACTGCTAAATGTAATAACTTAATTTTGGTTGGATTTGAAATATTATTTTCAAGAAGATTCCATACTGTTTTACTAATGAGATAATTAACATGGATTTCTTAATGTTTTAGGGAAATAAAAAAGTTTCTCTATTTATTTTAGTACTGTGAATTCACAAGACTGTCTAAAGATCACCAACAGAAATGGCTTCTATACTGAAGCATTATACATAAATGTTTCTTCTTACTTATCTGAATAAGGAAGAGAAATTTAAGTTCTAAGGTCTGAAAATTGTCCCACAAAAACCACATGCCATTCACCTAGTCTCCTTAGGCAGACTCATGATAAATATCCTTAAATTTTTTGGAAATATTTTTTATTTTCTTCCAAGAGTTAAGTATCACTAAGATCATTTGTAATTTTCACCATACTTTGTAAAACTTAGGCTAAAATAAAAGGTACATTGGTATAAATTTAGAAGCCAGTAAATCAGGAAAAATGGCCTTATTCAACTTTATAATTTATGCCAGAAAATTCTTCCAGTATGTTTGTTAACCATTTTTATTGAGCATGAAATCTTTCAAAATATCACAGTAAGATTATAGAAATAACTAGTTTTGAACACAACATTCATTGCTTCAACAAATATCCATTTGAGTGTTCAAGGTGGGCCAGGCATTTCACTAGTTACTGGGGGCAGAAGGATCAACAAAGACGTGATCGTGGGTTTCAAGGAGTTGACAGTGCAGTGAAAAGGCATAGATTAAATGATTATTTTCCTATGCTAAGTATCTTACACTAGGGAATGAAAATAATGAAGAGAGTCTCTTGATAAATTTAAGACCAGAGATTTATATTTTAACCAAGTAGTAAAAAAAAAAAGTACAACTAGAAAATCAGAATAAATTTAAAAAAATTTTTTTTAAATATTTTAAAAGATGCTTAGATTACATAAATGTTACACAAAAATTATAGGGATTCCCATGTTCCCCACCTCCCACACCTCCCATAAATTTTTGAAAAATTTTGGAGATCTAACAAGCTAGGAAAAGTTTACTGGGCCAGGATTTGGAAAAGAAAAAGACCCAGAGGAGGTGCCACTATTCCTGGAGACATTCGCTGATTCCTGCAAGAGTGGCTAAGAGGAAATTTTGACAGCATCTCTTGACTAGGGCACAGAGGATGTTCAAGGGCCACCAAGAAGGGGTCCCTGCTGAAGCCTCCCTCCTTTGTACTGGGACATCAAAGGATACTCTCTGGGATAAGACATAACCAGAAGTAGACAAATCTTCCCAGGGCCAGAGACGAACCACCCAATAATCTTCATTCCTGATATTAGATTAAAGTGATCTAAAATCGCTACTACCCCAGGCATGCAACAGTTGCAAATGTAAATCCTCTATGAAGGAAGATAAAATCATCTTAGACTCTAACATAGTTCTACAAAATAATTTCAAATAAAAAGGCTGGCACATATTAAAAAACAACCAGACAACGAGGAGACAAACAAGAATCAATAGAAATAACCAACAATAGAAAAAAAATCCATAGGTGCGCGAGACCTTGGAGGTTAACTTACACAAAATTTAAAATAACTATTTTAACTATGTTCAAAAAATAAAATACAGGATTAAGAATTTTGTGAAAGAAACAGAAACTTTAAAACAAAGTACAGGTCAGATTTGAAAAGAACCAAATCAAAAGTCTAGAACTGAAAATATACTGAAAAAATAGTTACCTAACTTAAGAACTCAAAGGACATATTTAACAGAAGATTATACACAATTCAAATGAAAATTAGTAAACTGAAAGGTAAGGCAGAAGCAAATACACAGAATGAAACAATTTTTCCCATTTAATTATTTTTGGTCTATCAACTCTCACTATATTGTAAATTCCCTGAGTCTGAGTATTATATCTTGCTTACTGTGGTTTCACCAATGCTTAGCAAAATTCCTAGTGTATAGTGTATGTTCATTAAATATTTCTTGAAAGAAAGAATTACTTGTTCTATTTGTTTCTATGATCATGGCCACTGTGATACTTTTGATAGGATGAACGGTGATTATATAATGGTTGACTATAATGAAAGAATTTTGTAGGATGATTCTTAATGAGTGAATGCAGGGATAAAGAAATTAAAAAAGAAATATAATTATTAGGATTGACAAAAATTGAAAGAGAAAGGAATTAAGCTGTTATAATTCAGAGATAATATGATAGTGAAAGAATGATATCTGAAACTATCAGTCAATATACCAAAATTAAATTAATGTAACTATTCTAGAAATAAACACATAGAAAGAGATAACATTTATGATAGCAACAAAATATAAAATACCTGTGAGAAAATCTAAAAGTAGATGTGCAGACTTCTCAAAAGCAAAGAATATAAAGATGGAAGGGAATTAAATTTGGGATATATCATATTCTTGGATTTAAAGAGTCTATTACAAAATGTCAGTTTTCTCCTAAGAGATCTAGAGAACCAATGTAGTTCCTATCTAAACCCCAGAAGATTATTTTATGGAAATTTAACACGCTTATTCTAAAACTTATATATGAATGCAAGGGGCCAAGAATAGTCAAAGCACTCTTGGAAAAAAATGTGATAGAATAAATTCTCATCTTTATATCAAGATTTTATATAAAGCTACAATATTTAAGAGAGTGTGGTGGTTTTTTTTTTTTTTTTTTTTGCCAATGCCCCAATAATTTGGTACAAGGGTAGACAAAGAGATCAATGGAATCACATAGAAAGCCCAGAAACCAATAGCATTCTCCCCACCACCACAGGTTGTGACAACCGAAAATGTCTCCAGACATTGACAAATGTCCCCTGGGATGCAAAATTGCTTTCAACTGAGAAAATAATTTCAGAGATAATGTAAGGTAGTATTCATTACTTTAAAGAGAGGCTTTTTAAGGACATGAAATACACTAACCAAAAGTAAAACTGTTTAATTTACATTAAAATTTAAGAAATTCTGGTCATCTAAAGACATCATTAGGAGAATGAAAAGACAAGCCACAGAAAGGGAGAAAATAATAGTGATATAACTGGCAAGGGGCTCACAACCAGGTTTTATAAAGCCCTACTAAAAATCCATAAGAAAATGACAAAGACGCTATAGAAATAGATCATAAGACTTCACAAAACAAAGATATTTCAATGGCCAAGAAAAATGTAAAAAGATACTAATATCACTAGCAATAAGAAAATGTAAATAAAACCACAAGGAAATTCTGCAGCAAATGCACCAGAAATGGCAAAGCTTTTGGAGAACGTGTGAGTGAGGATGAGAGCAGGGGTCAGCAAACTTTTTTGTAAAGGGATGGATGCTAAGTATGCTAGGCTTGGCAGGCTAGATGGTCTTTGTTACAAGTACTCAACTCTACTTCTTGGAGCATGAAAGCAGCCACAGATAATGAGTCAATGAATAGGCATAATTGTATTCCAATAAAACCTTATTTTTAAATCTAGGTAGTGGCCTGGATTTGACCCACTGGCTGTAGTTTGCACACTTCTGATGTAGGGCAACAGGAATGCTCATATATTGCTGGTAGGAGTGTAAGTTGGCACAAGAACTTTGGAAAACAGTCGTCATTATCTTCTAAAATAGAATTAGCATATCTGTATTGCAGAAGTTTCACACTTAGGTTTACATACTCCCCAGAAATGTAGTGACTATGTACTGTGAGATATGTACAAGTTAATCTAACTATTTTTAGTTATAAAAATGAATAGGAATATCTTAAACCTCTATTGATAATATAGGGGACACATATTGTAATAAATTGAAAATGAGATATTTTAGATGAACAAAAAAAGAATGGACTGATGGGTTCAATCAAATAAATGTAATGTATTTGAAAGAAGTCAGACAGGAAAGAGAACTTACTATGAGAATCTATTTACATAATTTTTTTAGAAATTATATAAATATGCTTAGCAAAGCCACAAAGCTTAGCAATGCTTGCTTAGGTTATAAAAGTATTAAGAAATGAAAATAAATATTACCATAAAGTGCAGGATAGTGGTGTAATGATGGGGAGAAGGCATATACGGAGGGTTCTGGGATCTAGTATAGTCTATTTCTTTTCTTTTATTACAGAAGTGGGTTTACAGAACAATCATGCATAAAACACAGGATTCTCATATACCATCCCATTATTAATACCTTGCATTGGTATAGAACATTTGTGGCAATTTAACATTTTTATAACTGTACTATTAACTATAGTAGAGGGTTTATATTAGGTTTCACTGTTTGAATAGCGTAGTTCCGTGGACTTTTAAAAATTTTTATTCTGTTACCACATATATCATTTAACATTTCCCCTTTTAATCACATTCAGAAATACATTTTGGGGCTGTTAATGATATTCACAATGCTGTGTTGCCATCATACAATCCATTACCAAAACATTCCAAGTAGGCACCCTGTACATTTTAAGCCTTAATTTCCCATTACCTGGTAACCTATATTCTAATATCATAAGCCATCAGGGAAATGCAAATCAAAACCATAATGAGATACCATTTCACACTCATTAGAATGGCTGCTATTAAAAAAATGAAAAAAAAAAGTGTTGGAGAGGATGCGGAGAAATAGGAACACTCATTCATTGCTGGTGACAGTGTAAAATGGTGCAGCTGCTGTGGAAGACAGTTTAGTGGTTCCTCAGGAAGTTAAGTATAGAACTCCTATATGATCCGGCAACCCCACTACTTGGTATGTACACAAAATAATTGAGAGTAGGGACTCCAACAGATATCTGCACACTAATGTTCACAGCAGCATTATCAAAAGATGGCAGTAACCCAAGTGTCCAATAACTGATGAAAGGATAAAGAAAATGTGGTATATACATACAAGGGAATATTATTCAGCCATGAAAAAGGAATAAAGTCCTGATACATGCAGCAGCATGGATGAACCTTGAAGACATTATCTTGAGTGAAATAATCCAGATATAAAAGGACAAATATAGTCTGTTTTGTGACCTGGACGGTGTTAAGACAGACTGCTTCGTTAGTCATTGAGTGCATATTTTTGTTTTGCGTGCTTATAATTTAAAACAGAACTAGCTTTTCTAAAATGTTGATAGCATTATAGGATTTCCTTATCATCTGAGAAAGAGAGAAAGCCATGAATATCATGTAAGTCACATTTGGAGTATAACAGATATCCAAATTAGGAAGTTGCCACCCCTGCAACATATTGAGCACTGTAGCCTGAGCTCAAGCTAGGTCAAATTCACAGCAGGTCAAATATTTCTATTCCATGACTACATCAGGCCAACTAACAGAATCTTTACAAATAAAAAATATATATAATCCAATTCATTTTCCCAATTTTCCACCCTTACTATGCCTTTTGCTCAATGTTGTGCCAGAGAACACTGAAATGTTGGCATTTCTCTAACTCAGTGGTTCTCAACTCTGGCTGTATATTAAAATTAAGGGGCAACTTAAAAAACAAAAAACAGAAATAAAAAACCTCCAAGGCTTAAATCTAGCTCAGACTAATTAAATCAGGCTCTCTTGGGGTGTGGCCCAGGTAATTTAAAGTTCAGCAGGACATTCTACTGGACAATAGGTTAGAGAACTACTGACCTGTCCGATAGTCCCCTCAGAAATTATACATGATTAAGTCAGAAATCCTCAACTTGCCTCTGTGTTATCAATTAGGAGGGAAAAAAATTATTTGGTAAGGACCAATTTTTTTTCACATAAGCTCTAGTATATTTTACCAAATATGAAAAGTCATAATTTTTTAAAGTTCACAAAATTTAAAAATTCTTAATTTCTTTCCTTTCTGAATATTTAGCATTCAATCACGGAAAATTAAAGGAAATGAATTCCTTGACTCTTATGCCAGTAATTTTTTTATTAGTATAGATCCAGCATGCTGTTTGAGTCCCCTTAATGTTCTTTTGTACAATCTCATTTGTCAGACAAATATGAAGAGGATACCATTATTTGAGCCTAATACTTAACCAAAATCTGCTATTCTTACTCTAGTCCTTCCTCCTGCTTCAAAAAGGAATTCCCAGTTACACTTAATCAGACAGGTATTTCTTGAGTGCTGTACTTCCCCCTCCCTCCTCCCTCTAACCCACATCTTTGTTCTAACCCCTGGATACCTGCCCTTAGGCCTCATGAGCGTTTTCAACCCTAAAGCTAAATGGTTTCATGTTAGTTGTATTCCACACGAAGGTTCTAGAGGTTGCTTTGACTTTCTGCAAATCCTACAACCTTTATTGCTTGATGCCTCCAGCAGATTTGGTGGGGCCACTTGACCCTAGAGGAAGATAATCCACAAAAAGGGTCCAAGGATCCCAAGTAATTGGCTCTCAACTCTTAGAGACTCCATAACTACCAGATGAGCCTCAAAACAGACTAAGAGAGAAATCTGCCAGCCATCACCAACATCATAAACAGAAGACAGCCTAAAACACCAATATATTTTAAAAATAAAGTTAAAAGAAATAGCTGTTGTTGATACTTTTCAGAAATTTGAAACAATCTTCCCAGAAAAATTTTAAATGTTTTCCCCCTTAGAAGCACTCACTCAATGGTACTGACTTAAATGATCAGTTGTTGTATTTGTTTTTCCACTTTTTCCATGCTTCATTTCTGATTACTCAACCAGGAGTTTTGATTATATCTTTTCCATTCTATCCATTACTATTTTTGACACTCTGATTCAGATTCACATCTCACCTATATCTGTAAAATTTTAAATTGCCTTTATAAGCCACTCTATATACCAATGGCAGATTTAATCATCCTAACACTCTCACAGGCTCAAAACCTTTTACGGGCTTTCGAAGCCCAAGAATCAGGTAGACACCTGAGAAATGGGTATGAGCTGGAAATCTGGATCCCAATAAGCTCCTCTTAACATATTTCCCACATCCTTTCACCTCACCTCTGAAAAATCTCTTCTCTGCTCCATCAACTTGTCTGTTTTCTGTCACTTACCTTAGGCTTTACACTTTGGTGCCTTTGGTCATATGGAATCCTTCCTTCATCTCAGCCCACTTAAAGTCTACCTGTAAGGTGGTATATTGTCAAAAGATAAATAGAAAAATAACCATGAGAAACACCTGGGATTTGGGGATTTGGGCTCAGGTGTCTGCATTTTAAATAAATGTATTGGAAAATTTTTAAGCACAAAATTTTTTTTTGAACCTGGCTGTATGACCATGTCAGGCCTTTCTTTTTCCAATAAAGTCAATATAATTTAAACATTTTTTAAAAAATAAGATGAGGAGTTCACATTCTGATTCTGCCACTTAAAAACAGTTTTGACACTGACATTCATTAATTTTCCTGAGTAGTTTTCTGGTTTGAAAGGGATATAACACCTGTCTACCTGACATACTTCTTATATAGATCAATGAAAAATTTCCATTAGAAAATAATTTGAAATGCACTCAACTCAATATCTTTTCTTTTCTCTCATTCCAGCAAATAGCTTAGTATTGTATAACAGATTGGTTCAATTCCTTGGATTCAAATCCTGGCTCCAATGCAAACCTGGCCACAATAAATAACCTAGGTATGCCTTAGTATCTCAGTCCATAAAATGGAGACAATAGCAGTATCTATTATTAAATGAGTGGCAGGGACATAGAAAAAGCTCAACAATTGTGAGCAATTATTAAGACTCATTTTGTCATTATTGCTGTTAGAGATCATTATTATTGGTAAGCACTGAATAATGTTTGAACTGAATTCTATCATAAAGCACTTTTGAAAAAACTAAATTATCATTAGTTGCTGAAATGCTACAATTATATATTTATTTATTTAAATTATTTAAATTATAATTTATCCAAATTCTAAGTCAATGCCCTTGAAATTGCTAAGCGTGCTGTAAATGTTATAAATAGCATCACAGTCCCCCTTGTTGTGAATATTTGGGATTATATTGAGGGATATGCTACATAATTATGAGAGCTACTGAAGTATCAACCCATACACTTAATAATATGGTCAACTTCTCCTAGGCTATATAAGTGAAATTATTCTATAGTACATTTCACTAGTTATGCTATGAAATATTTGAAACCTAAAATTCTGATGTTCTGATGACAAGTGATACTTCTCCATAAGGAAACCTAAATGATGACTGTCTTAGAGTTAAGATAAGTTAAAAAAAATTAATTCATCTCTTCTCTGTGCAAGTTTACCATCATTGTGGGAGAAGTCTCTATCCATCTTGTTTTTAAGATAAGCAACTTTCCAAGTTATTTTTGATTTCTCACACTCCTCCCATACATAATTCTAATTCAACAACATCACTGATAGTTATTCCTTTCTTTCCATCCTTACAAATTCTTAATGAGCTCTTGCCTGAATCACTGAAACATAGTCCCTATCAGCAGCTCTGCCTCTAGACCTTCTCCCTTTTCATTAGGCCAAAATGAGATGACTGAATTCACATTTCTGATATACCATATATTTCATTAAAACTATTCCCCTTAAATCTCTCCACTAGTCAGCCAACACCCTACCATCAAATACAACCTTATCCAAACCTCACTGCATTTCACTGCATCTTTTTTCTCCAGTTCTTTCTCATTCCCAGCCACTCTTTGCTCCAAAAATATTCTTCATGTCTTGGTATTATCTTTCCCTTTCTTGTTAGTTATCCTAGTATTGGCAATTTATTATTAAATGTTCCTCTTGTCCATGCATGATCTGGATGGTATATCTTACAAGGTATTGTGAGATACACATTGTGTTATATAGAAAGGTAAAGCATTTCTAACCCCTTATCGATAATAAAATAAAGTTTTAGAGAGCATATCAGTAGTACCTTCTGCCTGCACTGGGAGCACACTGAGGCGTATTGCTAGAGGTTGAAATATGTACCCCCAAAAGACATGCTAAAGTCCAAACCCTGGTCCTGTGAGTATAACCTTATTTGGAAATAGGGTCTTTGAAAATGTTATTGGTTAAGATGACACCAAACTGGATTAGGGTGGATCCTAATCCAATATGACTGGCGTCCTTATAAGAAAGTCAGAGTGGGGTCACAGGAGTGAAGAAGGTCATGTTTCTTAATTTTCAAGGCTACTGTAACAAAGCACCACAAAATAGTTTTCTTAAACAACAGAACTTTGTTGTGCTACAATTCTGGAGGCGAGACATTCAAATCCAGGTTTTGGCAGGACCGTGTTTCCTCTGAAGCCCGCAGGGTTTTGGCAGTGGCTAGCAAGCCATGATGTCCTTTGGCGTGTAGCATAACTAATCTCCGCCTCTGTCACATGGCCGTCTCTCTCTTTCTGCTCTGCCTCACTGTCTGTTTCCAAACTCCCTTTCTTCCTAAGGACACCAGTCACGTTGGACTAGGGCCCACCCTGATCCAGTTTGTCCTCATCTAGTTAAGGATAATCACATCTTCAAAGATCCTATTTTCAAATAGGATCACATTCACAGGAACAGGGAATAGGACTTAAATATAGCTTTTGGGGGAGGGGGAGGGGCACAATTCAATCCCTAACACCATGGGAAGACACAGACAGAAGACGTCCATGTGACGATGGAGACGGACCACCCAGGATCGCTGGCCAGCACCAGCAGCCAGGAGAGACACAGGAACAGATTATTCCCCACAGGCTTCAGAAGGAGCATGTTTCTTCCAACACCTTGATATTGATTTCTAGCTTCCAAAACTGAGAAAATAAATTTCTTTTGTTTTAAGACACCTTGTTTATGGTTCTTTGTTACAGCAACTCTTGGAAACTAAAACATATGTAAATACAAAGTACTGTCAAAGCTACACTAGAATATAAGCTCTTGAGAGCAGGGGTTTTGTCTGCTTTGTTTACTGCTGTAGCCCCCAAGCCTAGAGGCTTTGCATATAGCAATCACTCGATAAATATATGTTGAATAGACTGAATGAATAAATCAAGGAGAACTCCTCAAGACCGATCTGTACTTATTATACAGAGACTTTATACAGACATATGAAAATAGTCTCAGCATGAAATGCAACTATACCTGTATGCAACGTTAACGACTACAATTCCAAATTCTTCTACATTCCACACAGCAAAGGAATAATCAAATGGGAAAAAAAATCACCGATATTGCGTTACCCGAAAGTGGAATAGGAACAATTACCTGAAAACATTCAGAGGAAAATTTCATTCTAAATCCCTATAAGTCATATGCCCAGTGTCAGCTGTGGCTGTTATTAGAGACAGCATGAGTTTCATGCTTTTATTAGCATTTTTCTCTTTGGGAATATGAGAATGTAAATTATGTGCTCACAGCTGAATGAGGTGAATTTGTGCATGTTAATATTTTGATATCATACCAGAAATATATAAATTATAGAAATATCAATTTGTAACCATAAATAAACCATATACTCTTTAATAAAAAGTGAGGTGGATTTCTAAAAAAAAAAAAAAACAAATGCAACAATGCCATAACAACAAATGACAATGAAAGTACTTCAAATGAGGTTACTGTCTTGAATGACATGTGCCTGGGATTGGGTCTGGGTGGTGGTTCTGTGGGGCAGAGAACAGTATGGACTTCCAAATGGGCAGACTAAGCATACCGAGAGCACCAGCACAGGGAGCACCCCTGATTTTTTAAGCATTGAAGTAATCTTCCTCAGAAGATCAGATTTCTTTCAATTTTTTTGTACCAATTTTATGGTTAGCATCGTCTTTTTAATTACATACTGAGGAGGTGTCATATATCACCTTTAACGTTAGTAACTTTAAAGACCTTATTCTGGCCTTGGTGGGTGAGAGGTTGGGGCTCAGATCCAACTGAGGTCCAGGACGTGCAAGCCCGTGCATTTACTCTTCTTCCTGACATCTACAAAGCCATGGCCAGAGAGAGCTTCTCTGTGCTGTCAAGCACTGTAATCTGGGAGTATTTGTTATTAGGATGTCATATTTAATTTTTTTTGACCACACAATATACTACCACTAAAGGGAGCCAAGAAAAAGAGTGAAGAAATTGATAGAGAAAGCATGCTTTATAAAATTCCCTTCCCATAACAATAGAATTATAAAAAGCTGGAGAGGACATAACCCTGTCATTTTATAGATGACCACATAGACCTCAATTCATATGATTTGTCCAAAGCCATTTTCGCACAGTAAAGAATAATTCTAAGAAAGCAAAAATAAAGAGGAAATGCATGCATTAAAGACATGCCCCTCAAAGTGTTAAATGATATCTGTATTATGCCCAGAACATAATAACTAGGTCTCTGTAGACACTTTTTGGTGCATAGGCCCCAAGTACACTGGGTAACATCATGAAATGTAGATTCAACAAGCCTGAGCTTCAATTCTTTCTCTGTTGCCTACAAATTGGCTAATCTTTGTCAACTGATTGAACTAGCTGTTCCTTCATTTCCTCACTTCTGAGGTGAGTAGATAAAATCTACTTTTCAGATATGTGATGAGTAATAAATGAAAAAGTATACAAATTTCTGACTGGTTTTTGGCACGTAACTCATTGGCCCTATCAGTGTCATACAATTATATATGTATAGCTAACATGTATGTTTAACACTAGGATCAAGAATAGAGCCTACAGTAGCTGCATGCTGGAAGTGGAGTGTTTGGATAGTTGATTTATCACCCATCTGTACTGGAACCTGGCATTTCTTTATGGTTTTTTCCTTCAATTACTTATAGCAATATAATGCTTTCCAACCAACAAAATTCTCCAATTTTCATAGCTGAAATTTCAACAATGTTCTGACTGTGAATTTCGTCTCAGTTTTAAAGAAGAAACTCTTAACTTGAGAGAGGAAAATGGCTCCTCCGTATCACAAAACTAGCAAATGGTATATCCAAGATTAGAAACCAGGGCTTCTGATTCTGATTCTTCCCACCACAGACAGACTTATTAATATATAATATCATTGAAGAGGGATCATGTGAGGCATTTCCATAAAGGAATAAAACATATTCTATGAATGATGTGAAGAATGATTCTCACGATTATAGTTGTACCTTATATATTGGTCATTGTGAAACTATGAGGCTAATGAATATCTGGGAAGTGTTTTATGGTTACATGTTATTTTCACATAATTCAGCTAATTAAAGTCTTTCCTATTGCTCAAGCGAGAGTCAGACTAAATTTGGATTTCATTATTTTAGCCCCAAAGACTTTCCACTAAGCCACAATGTTTCCAACTCCATGGCTTCACTTATTGTCTGACAGGAAGCAAGGTCCAGAAGAAAAGGGACAAAGATCAAACTTTGGAGAGAAGACAACAGTAAGCAATGGCTGGGAGCATTGTGTCCTAGCTAGTGACTAACCATAAACCGGAGAGTCCATTTTGCATGAGTTCAGTATTCCTTTAAGTATTTCTGGCATAACTGTCAAATGCAGCAAGTTTTAAATTGCTCTACCTTCAAAAATCAATAGAAGGAAGAATCATATTCTCTTCTATTATAAATATGCTTTTTCTATGTAACTGGAACAGAGCCATGAAATAACCAACTGCAATGGACATGCTTTAACTGCTTTTGTAATAGTGACTGCTACGGCCAAGGACAGCTCTAAACTCTTCTTTAGCATAGGGCCAAAAAACTATTTCTCACTATGCCTTTTGCTGAAAAACTCATCCCAGAACTTTCTAGGACTGAAGAATCAATCTCTACTTTGCTTGCAATTTCAAATCCTTAAGGACCATTTCTGACCAATTTATTCTCCTGTTTCTAGAGCCAAGAAGTAAAGAAGGAAAGTAAAAGCATCATCACAAAGGGCATTCAGTTGTTAATTTAGCAACTATTTATTGAGTACCTACTATATAAGCAGAATTATATTAGCTGCTTGGATACCAAGGTAAACCAGGAGAATTAGGGGTCTCACAAAGCTTACAGTCTGAGCTACCATTTAAAGAATTCTTTTACCCTGAATGAAGTTTAATAATTTCAAAAATAGAGAGAAAATGACTCTACAGTGTACTTGCCAGTTTTCAAAGTGCTTTCAATTTTTTTTCCAGAAAAAAAGATGCGATAGTGATATTAGAATAGTAGACATAAATACCATTTAAAGTTCTGCCCATATAAAGAAGCACAGGAATTCAATGAATGCAATATATACAGTGAATTGGTTGTTTGGCATCTTTAAAGATTTTAGTTACAAAGAAACAACCAGAATTACTGGATTGTGAATCAGAAATTAGTAACCAACACAACCCATTAAGTTCACACTCTGATTAAGTAGTAGATAAAGATGGCAAGGATGGGGGCAGGGATATTAGAGGGTCCACAGGAAGTTCAAATTTTGGCCATTCTTTGTGAAGCACCAAAAGTAATTTATAAATAGACTCGGTCTGTTCACATTTTTTCTGCTCATTTAACATCCTCTGTGTATAATGTGTTGAAACTAAAGTCTCTGAATCCTGGAGGACAACTTGACAAAAATTATATTTAACCTTAAACTCCGTGTTCACCAGGGGATTTTTCCTCCATTGAGAGTTCTTGCTGTGTTCTGATTCTTGAGGATTTGAAGGAGCAGATATGATTATAGAATGGGTTGAGAAACTATTGCTCTGCATAAGTATATGCTCCTGTGAGGGTTTGAAGCTGGATGGACCCCAGAAGATTATGTTCTTAAGAAAGGTCCTGTGGGTGTGGACCTATTGTATGTGGGACCTTTTGATTAATTATTTCAGTTAAGGGACTTTTGATTAGATTACTTCAGTAAGGTGTGGCCCACTCTTACTGGAAGGAGACAGAGAAAGTCACAGGGACTGAGAGGGAAATCCAGAGGCAGCCAGAAGCTGAAGCAATGAAACCCGGAAGAGAAGGAAGAGACACTACCATGTGCCTTGCCATATGACAAGAGAGTGCAGGATTGCTGGCATCCAGTCTTTGGGGAGAAAGCATCACCTGATGATGCCTTGATGTAGACATGTCCATGGCCTCAGAACTGCAAACTTTTAAGCTAATAAATTCCCAAGTAAAAGCCAACCCATTTCTGGTCTATTACATTTCAGCAGCCTAGCAAACTTGTAAAACAGCTTCCAAGCATTAAAGGGCTCCTTATTCACTTATCAAATATTTATTGAGCAGATATACTTTGTCAGTGTCTGGTGAACAATGCAGGCACAATCCTGGACTAAAAAAGGTCACATCACACCAAATTGCCATTGACAGATTAAGAAAACAAAAGGCGAAAAGAACAGAATGATTACATATCCTTTTGCCCACCCATCTAAACATCACATCATCAGCCAACAGGTAAGTTTGTGACAAGATAATTCTCATTACAGTAACCTTCATTGTAGTCTGCTACTGACTTGAAGCTTTAACTGATACTACTCAGGAAGCATTCATGTTTGGATTGTTTTGTCCCATACAGAAGCACTTTAATCATTAATGATATCTTTGTTGATCATCTACACCTGTGCATAGCACAATGCTGCGTTCTTGGAATATAGTTATTCATCTCATGGAAACCATAGCCAAAAAGTGAAAATTTCCATCAAATAGATCAACTAAGAAGAATTAAGAATTTTCCATAAAAAATAACCAAACATTCCCAGAAATTTGACCTTTTAGTATTTTTTTTCAGAAGTTTCCGTATTTCTCTTTTTCTTGTTCCCCAAAGTCCTTTGCAATGGCCTCGTGTCACATACTCGGGCTTCCTAGAGTCCTGACCATAGAGCCATACTAAACCAGTCCCTTCCTTACTTTATAGACTTAAATTCTGACTTTGTGGTCATGCTTTCATCCCCTCCTTCAGTCCCTTGCATGTGGCCCCACTCTCTCATCTTCATGGATGGACCCTAAAGTAGATGGAGAAGCATATCACAGTCTCCTAGGGAAGTTAGGATGAAAATGTCCTTTAGTTCATGTCTTAGTTCGCCAGAATTGCTATGACAAATACCACAATTGGTTGGCCTAAACAAGAATGAACTGTACCATGGTTTTAAGGCTAGAAGTCCGAAATCAAGATAATGGCAAGGCCACGTGTTTTCCCGAGTGGGTAGCCTTCTGGTGATGGTGGTCCTCCATCACATGGTGAACTCTCTCTCTTACTTTGTGACTCATCCCCTGATTTCTGCTGATTTCTGGCTTCTTCTGGTTTCTGGTTTCTACTGACTGTGCCTGAAATTCCTCTTTATAAGACCTTCAGTCACATGGATAATGACCCTCTCTGATTCAATTTGGCCACAACTTAACAATGATATCATCTTCAAAAGTCCTATTTACAAATGGATTCACACCACAGAAACATCAATTAAGAATTGAACATGTCTTTTGTGGGGGACATGATTCAACCCCCAACAAGTGATTCTTATATGTTCATCCTGAGCCTTTCTTAATGTATTCTGTAGTGAATATTTCTTAAAGATCCATTTACCAATATCAAACTGTTTTAGTTTCCTAGGCTGCTGAAAGCAGATACTATGAAATGGGTTGGCTTAAACAATGGAAATTTATTAGCTTACAGTTTGAGGCTGAGAATATATCCAATTCAAGCCATCATCAAGGTGATGCTTGCTTCCCAAGGACAAGCTGCCAGTGATCCTGGGCTCCTCTGTAATGTGGCAAGGCATGTTACTCTCTCCCTTCTCTTCTGGGTTCTGTTGATTTCAGTTTCATGCTTCCATGGCTTTCTCTCTCTTTGAATTTCACTCTCTTATAAAAGACTCAAGTAAGAGGATTAAGACCCATTCTGATTGAGGTGTGCCACACCTTAACTGAAGTAGCCTCCTTAAAAGATCCTACTTACAATGGGCTCACGCTCACAGGAATGAAATAAATTTAAGAACATGTCTTTCTAGAGTATATACAGTTTCAAACCACCACACTCCACCCTCTGGGCCCCCAAAAGACATGTTCTTTCTATTTGCAAGATACGTTCATTCCATAACAATAGCCCAAAAGCCTTGAGTCATTTCAGTAACAAAACTAATTACAAAGTCTCATCAAAATTGGTTAGGGTGTGACCTGTCCTGGGGCACAATTCCTGTATGTCTGTGGACCTGTGAGAACAAGTTATCTGATTCCAATATAAAAAGGAGGGACAGGCATGGGATAAAAATTTCCATTCACACAGGAGGAAATTGGAAGGAAAACAGGGGTCATGGGTCCCAAACAATTCAGAAACACTGCAGGGCACACTCCATTAGATTTCAAGGTCTCAGAGTCATCTATGGAATGACGTTTTGTCCTCTGAGTCTGATGCAGTGGCAGCCCCATACTTTCCAAGTCCTTGTGCAGTGGCCATGCTCTCCCCAAACACTGGGGTAAAGGCTCCACCCTCGTCAAGTATTGGGGTGATGGCCAGACTTTGCAATCCCTTGGGCACAGGACCAACCCTCACAGAACACTGGGGTTATACTCAGACTCTCTGTAATCCATGAGGAATATGCTCCATCTTCTCTCAGGACTGGGGCAGCAGCACTCTTCCTGTACAACAGGGTGGAAGGACCACTCTCTCCAAATACTGGGGCAGACTCATACTTTTCACACACATGGGTGGGCCCATCTTCTTAGCCTGAGAAGATATCTTTGGTCTAGACCTCAGCTTCTATGGGTCTGAGCTTGAAGTGATTTCCCCTTCAATCTGTCCCTTTCCTGACCCTTTTAGTCCAGGCTAGCAGTGGTTCCATTCATACAGATCTTGCAAAAAGCTTGTCAGTGTTGCATGTAGTACACAAAGGTCCAAACCATCAGGCAAAAGAACTTTCCATAAATCCTTTCTGGATAACTGCAATTCCAATCCTCACTTGCACTGAAATGGATGACTGGATCCACATTCAGTTAAACCCACACATGGAACACTATTCTCTGGGGACACACTTTCTGGAAGCTCAAAAATTTCAAAACCACCAATTTCTGGTTTCTTTGTGCCCATCAGTTCAGTTCTCATCTTATCCCTTTCGTCTTGCATTTTCCTATAAGCTACAAGGAGAAGCCAGGCTGCACTTTCCACATTTAGCTTAGAAATCTCCACAGCTAAATATTGATGCTCACTGCTTCCAAATAATGCCTTCCTTTGGACATCAGAACTCAATTTTGCCAAGATCTCTGCCACTTTAAAAAAATAATTGCCTTTCTTACAGGTGCCAGTGACATATTCCCAATTTGTGTTTATGGCCTCATTGGAAGTACCTTTAGCATCCATATTTCTATCAAGTCACTTGAAAACAATCTAAGCCTTTTCTATCAAACAGCTCACAATTCTTCCAGTCTCTACCCAACACCAAAGCCATTTCCACATTTTTGGTATTTGCAATATAGCACCCCACTCTTCTGTTACCAAAATCTGTTTTAGTTTCCTAGGTTGCTAAAAGCAGATATCATGAAATGGGTTGGCCTAAGCAAATGGAATTTATTAGCTTACAGTTTGAGACCAATAAAATGTCCAAATCAAGGTATCATCATGGCCCAAAGACTAGCTACTGGCAATCCTGGGTTCCTCTGTCACATGGTATATTAGTTAGCCAAAGGGGTGCTGACGCAAAATACCAGAAATCTGTTGGCTTTTATAAAGGGTATTTATTTGGGGTAGAAGCTTACGGTCACAAGGCCCTAAAGAGTCCAGCTCGAGGTACCACAAGAGGTAATTTCTCACCCAGAGTCTGTTGCCACGTGATGACGCAAGATGGCAGGCAATGTCTGTGAGGGTTCAGTCTTCCTCCTCCTCCCAAGGTTCTGTGGTCCCAGCTTCCTCCAATCTCAGCCACAGGCTGGGACAAGTCTTGTCTCTCTCTCGGGGCTCATTTCTCTCTGGATTCAGCTGCTCTGTTCTCTCCATAAGGCCAGCTGTAAACTGTCATGTGAATAGCTCATCTCACTTCCCAGGGCCTCCGCTATGTCTAATGTAGCCTTCTCTCTTTCCTCATATTTCTGCTTCTCTGTGTGCTTACTTCCTGGGCTCCAAGATCCAAACTCTGTCTCTTCTGACTTGTTGTTTTCTCTGTGAGTCCCTGCCCACCAAGGGGGCAGGGACTTGTTGTCCTACTGATGTGGACCAATTAAAGTCCTAGTCATAATTTAATCACGTAAAAGTGAAACCTCTGAGTACAATACAATCTAAGGGTATCACTATCCCAGAGGAACAGACAAGTTTACAAACATAATCAGTATTTCTTTTTGGAATTCATCAATAATATCAAATTGCCACACATGGCAAGGCTCATGACTGCATCTGCTGGTCTCTCCCTTGTCTTCTGACTTCTGTTGATTTCAGCTTCTTTCTTCTGTGTCTTTCTCTCCCTTTGTTTGAATGTCATTTTCTTATAGAAGACTCAACTAAATGGATTAAGACCCATTCTGATTGAGGTGGGTCACACCTTAACTGAAGTAGCTTCATTAAAAGGGTCCACACTCACAGAAATGGATTAAATTAAGAACATGTCTTTCTTGTGACACATACAGCTTCAAATCATTACACTAACCATGAGATTAGGATATAAAATACAAAGCGGATTCTAATTTGTATAGAGAATCTTCCTCTGCTGATGATAATTCTCCCTTTGGAGAGTACAGAGGTTAAATCCTGTGTTCAGAGAGCACATTAATAAAAAAAAGTCTGTCTTCTACTGGTAACATTACTCAGCCAGAATGATGTTCTGATTCAGTAATCTTGTCTTTAGAGCTGATTTTCAAGCTTGTTTGCAATGGTACAGCCTAATTGTTAAAACTTTGAAATAATTTCAAACCAGTTAGTAACTAGCCACTGTTCCAAAACTTCTGAGTGCTATCCTACAGCCCTGGCTCCTCTTCTAAGGTGCCTCCTCCTTATCCTTCTAAAGATCCAACGACTACAATTTCACAGCACAGCAAATGGCTTCTGGGACCCTGCTCACATCTATGGCTGGCTTCAGCTCTGACTGGTTTGTGCTCAAGCAGGCCCCATGTTCATGTGTTTTGAATATCAAGTCTATTTATTGCCTCAAGTAAGAAAAAGTAGTTAGAATTCTGTTTCAATTTTAGGTGGGAGTTACCTAATGAAAGAGAAACACACCCACACCTCCAAGTGTTTGATATAAGAGCCTTTGGGTAATGGGACTTTCCACTGCTGGCAAATTTGGAAGAACATTCTACATTTGCAGAGCTTTGGGTGTCTACTGGGTCTACTTGCAGTTGGCCTTAAATCCATTCTGTCACGATGACTCTGTGCAACATAAACCTAAGAATTCAAATGTCTTTTGGGGTGAGGGAAAGATGGGGACCCACACCCAGCTTGTCCATGGACCAAGAATATCCATTGACAAGACCTCTTCTGAAAGCAATATCTACCCATTAGTGTTTTTTACTCTGTGGCCAAATGTGAGGCCCTGGACAGGGAAAGGAAATGGATGCATTGCTCAGTAATTAGTGTCATATCAATTCCCCCCCCCTTTCCATGTTCCAATACATAGGCCTTTATTTTCTTTCTTTTGTTCTCTTGTTCAAAAACATGGGTAATTCAGTTGAGCTATACTGACGGACACATGCACACACAGCAATAAGACTTAATAGATTTGACCTTTTGCCTTTTAAAAAATCCTTCTGTAAGTAACTTTTTCTCAACACTGACTTATGAAATGGCCAATTTCCTCAGGGCTTTAGCAGATTCCAGGGAAGAGGCAAACTAATCCAAGCTAACATTTAAATGGCCCTCCTCAGAGATAACATATTTGCATTTGAATTTATTCAGTAATAATTAGTAAATGCCATTATACCCAGCACCATGCTTAACAAAGGAGAAACAAATGAGCATAAAATAAAAACCAGTCCCATTAGGGCATTGAAGAAGAACAGTAACATTGTTGGGGCAGAATTTTTTATTGTCCAAAGAGTCTTGCAGTTAGCAGGAGACACTTGAATGGAAAGAAAGGAAGCTCTTTGTGAACAGGGCACGTTGGAAGAATTACTGGGGAAGGTGGGTGAGAAATATTATTTATAAGGGGAAGCAAAGGGTCTTCATTAAAAATAACCTGGAAGATGGGGAGGAGTGCAGTAATTTTAGGAAGTTGTGAAGAAGTGATCATGTTGCTTTGATCAATGGTTCTCAAAGTTGTTTCTGGACCAGCAGCAGCAGTATGCGTAGAATATTTGTGAGAAATGCAAATACTTGGGTCCCACCCCAGCTCTGCTAAATCAGAAACTCTGCGGCAGAGGCCCAGTAATGAGTTTTAACAAGCCCTCCAGTCGAATATGAATCAGAGAATCATCACTCTGGATGGTTCCTGCTAAAGAAGGGCAGGAAGTTAGGTAGAGTATAATAAAGTTCTTCAGTTTCCTGATGACTAAACCAATTTAAAAAATAGTAACAGGAGGGTGAGCAATTTTTGGTTTGTTTTACATAAGGAAGATAGTTCATAAAAATGAAAAATTAAAAAAAAAGAAAAGAAAAAAGGAAGTAGACCAGATATAGAATAGCTATCTAGAGAAGGATTTCTCAACCTCAGCACTAGTGACATTTTGGGCTGGATATTCATTTTTGTTAGGGGCTGTCGTATGCATTAGGATGCTGAGCCTCTCTACCCACTAGATGCCAGTAGCAGCCCCCAATTGTGACAACTAGAAATTTCTTGAGATATTGCCAAATGACTCTGCGGTGGCAAAGTCGCCCCTGGATGAGAACCACTGATTTGAGCAGTGCTGTTTTTATTTATTTGTCTATTTATTTATTTAGTCTATTTGGCAGTTTTTATTGACCACCAATTAGGTCTCAGATCCTGTACCTGGGGTTGAGGTGCAGATAATCAAGGCACAATCTTCTGTTGAGGAGTTTACAGTCTAGTCAGAAGGACACATTTTTAAAAAAATCAATTGGTACTGATTGTGGCAAAACTGAAAACCCTTTCTAAATTAGTTTTTCTGACATACCTTTAATGACTTTGTGGTTTTGTGATCATTACAGCAGCTGTCTTTATTCACTTTTTACTCTTATCAAAACTCAGAGGTCAAATCGAATTTGGTATGAATTTGACAAAGCTCGTAGTGTTCCAATATCCTGTAAAATATTGAGGGTTTATGTTGATTTTTCTCTGAGGTCTTAAATTATACAACTCAATTAACCCATCTTCAAAAGGTGGGAAATCAGTGTTCTCATTTTGATTTGTATAGATTAAGTCTACAGATTTCTGTTGGTGGCATTCTGAATGTGAGAAAAATCCAATTTTGAAGCCACAGAGCTGTCCACAAATGTTAGACTGGAACTTTGCTATTGATACACTTTGTTTTTTGTGTGGTCTGTTTTGTCATTTCAAGCATTACGCAATGTTTGTAGTCACTGAACACAAAGCAATGAATGAAAAGTACTGGAAGTAATCAGCCATACCCAGGCATACTATATCTGTGCCTTCAGATCTGTTGCTTTGCTTAAATGACTAGGGAGAGGTGCTACACACTCTGAAGTAGTTTCATGCAATATGCAATGGGGCAAGGAGTTCTTCTCATGCACTTTCCAAGAATAACAGTGATTGAAGTAAACTTTGAAGTTATTTTAAAGTGAACTTCTCATTAAAGAATAGAAGGCAGAGGACCGAAGATATTACTGCTTTACTGCTTGCCTATCTCTACAAATGAAACCTAATTTAAATATTATATATATATTTATACATGATATATACACACATATATTGCATACAGATAGATGATAAGATTGATGGATCAGTAGATAAGATAGAGGATAGATAGATGATAGATAGGTAGACAGCTAGATATACATATAAGTATTTAGCAAGAGTTCCATAAATAAGGAACAATGATATGAGAAACTGTGTTGGTTTGAATCTTTTATGTTGATCCCCAAAATTTATGTGCTTACATTGGTCCATTCCTGTGGGTGTGGGACCTTTTGATTGGACTGAATTCAGCTGGGGGACTTTGATTGGAGTACTTCAGTGAGACAGGACCCAGGGTGGATCTTAATCTTTTCACTGGAGTCCTTTATAAACAGGAGAAGGAAGAAAATGGGAGAGCCATTTTATCCTGCCATGTGAGAGAGGACTCCAGGATTGTGTGCAGCCACAGAAACAGGGAGAAACCAGGAGATGCTGAGAGAGAGGCCAGAGGTTGGAATCAGTGGAGCACAGAGGCATGGAAAGAGGCCCCCAAGAAGCTCAAAGAGATGAGGGCTGGAGGATGGGGGAAGATGAGCCATATGCCTATCATCCACAGCTGCGCCCGGGGAGAAAGTGAGCCTGGAGGAGAAAGCAGAGATGGGCTGCCATTTTGCCTTGCCATGTAGCAGGAGTCCAGTTTCGCCAGCAGCCAACCTTTGGTGAGACAGCATTTCTAATGAAGACTTGATCTGGACATTTTTACAACCTCAGAACTGTCAGATAAGCTAATAATTTCTCATTATAGAAGCCAATCCATTTCTGGAATTTTGCATTGGCAGCCCTTAGCAAACTAAGATAGAAACATTAGTTGGTAGGGGTTCTTGATCCGGGCTACTCAGCAGAACCACCCAGGGTGAACAAAAATTCATTACTAAACGTAGCACATTTTTTGAGAGTGAATGGGGTGTTTTCAACAATTACAGTGGAACAACCATAAGGGAAGACCAGGACTGACTTGAGAAAACAAGGATTTATAATCACTCTAGCTATAGAGACCTCGACAAAAAATCAAATTCCTAGTTTCCAGAGATTCTGATGCAGTGAGCATGGCCTGGAGCTTGGGAATCTTTATGTTTAAAACAATCTGAGTTATTCTAATCTTGTCTTGCTGAGGCAGAGACTGGCGGCATTAGTAGAGAACAACATTAAGGGGAGGAAGCCTCCTCACAGGTCAATAAGCACTCTCAAGAAATTGTGAGAGAGCTGTCAGTATGCAAGGGACTCCCGTTTCTCCTTTCACATCTTCTCAAAGCACTGGTCCATCTCCCTGACATGCCCAGTCCTGCGGATGGTCTTGCCCAACAGTCTGCTTTTACAGATGTCCAGTTAAACCTTTTATGCCTAATAGCTGGCTACAAGGAAATATTTTCAGGTGATGAGCCTTTTCCATTTGTGACACATGGCATACTTGGCAAGTCTTTTGGCACCATGATGTTATTTTCTGCACAAATTGTCTCATTTGGACTCTATTCTTACAATATGCAATATCATGGGTATTATTTTAAATGGTCAGCACAAGTGAAATTAATGAGTTTTGGTTATTCAGTAACATCAAAGGCTTATCGTTAGAAATTAAGTGAAAGGGAATTGGCTAAGTTAGTTTCCAAAGTGAGTAAGAGAGTCAACCATGGTTAGCAGCCGTCTATTACAAGCAATTACAACCCTCACATTTGAGCCTTTATTTATCTCAATAATTTTTGTGATCAGAATGGACTAGCCTCAGTGCTATAATAAAGAGTCATTCAGTTAAACTTTTGTTACACTAAATTATCAATGTATTGTTATGTAGTTTTATATAGCTCTGTTTATTCTTGGTAAACATGATCCAGATTTACCCATGCAGTATTTGAATGTGTCTTTAATTCCACTTGAATATTTCTCAACTCCTTGTTCATGCTAGCTCTCTAAAGTTGCTGCCAGGTTCTACTTAACATTATTCATTCATTCAACTGATATTCATTCATTCATTCAACTGCCTTATAGTGTGCAAGTTGCTAAGAATACAAAAGTGAAAAAGTTTACCAGGTCCACTGTTCTCATGAATTATTTTCCTAGGTCTGGGGAGACAAATAATAACACATATAAACAAGATAATTTCAGAGAGTGATAAATACAGTGGAGACAACTAATTGAGATTAAACAAATGAGAAGTGTTTCTATTATACTGCCAGAGAATATCTAACATGGCTGGTAATTGTTTTTTTGTTTTTTGTTTTTTTAAAGATTTATTTATTTATTTATCCCCCCCTTGCTGCTTGTGCTTGCTGTGTCCATTCGCTGTGTGTCTTCTCCGTGTCTGCTTATCTTCCCCTTGCTGTGAGGTCCTGCTGCATCAGCCCCTCGCGCCGCACGGGCCGACCTGCCCTCACAAGGAGGCCCCGGGAAGCGAACCCAGGGCCTCACACATGGTAAACGGGGGCTCTATCAGTTGAGCCACACCCGCTTCCTGTTGTGAGGGCTTGCTGCATCAGCCCACTAGGCTGCGCGGGCAGGCCTGCCCTCACAAGGAGGCCTTGGGAAGCGAACCCGGGACCTCCCATATGGTAAACGGGGGCTCTATCGACTGAGCCACTCCCGCTTCCGGTAATCATTTTTGAATACTCACTCTGTATGAGTTACTCCCATTTCGTTTTCACAATAATCCGTTGATGTAGGCATAATTAGCATTTGTATTTTACTTATAGGAAAACTGAGGCTCAGAAAAATAGAGTATAAGATCATTCATTTGGTAAGAGGAAGGGCCAATATTTAAAGTTAGCTGATGGTTAAAGCTTCTCCTTGCAAGTACATTTACTAAAGAGAGAAAAATGGAAACAAAATAGGTGAGAAAAAAAAGTATATGGTGAAAAAAGAAATGGAGAGGGGCAGAAATGAGACAGAGAAGGATGGGGAAAGCTTTCTCAGAAACAGGCATTGGAGCCGAGTGTGTGGATAAATAAGGTTTAGCCAAGGACAAAGGGGTCCTGCAGGCAGAGGGAACAGCACGTGTGTGGCTGCAAGAGTTGATGGGACATGACCCATCAGGTCCAGTGCAAGGGGAGTGCAGAGTGTGAGGATCTGCAGGAGGTGGGGAAGGACGGGGAGGGCTAACTGTAGAGAGAGGTGGCAGAGTGAAACTGTGGAGGGCCGTGCATACCATGCTAGCGAGTTTGATTTTATTCTGTAGCTAACAGGGAACCGCTGAAGTGTTTCAAGCAGGAAAAATAACCTTATATGATCTTTTAGAAAGATCACCTTGCTGCCTGTGTCAAGGATGGATTGGAGAGAATCAGAGGTAGGCAGGAAAACGGTGTGGAAAAGTTATCAGTGGCTTGGTGAAGTGTTGATTTTTATGCCCGTCAGAAAACTTGGGCCTGAGTATTATCTCCAGTAGTGACATTAGCGAGATAAAAGCAACATGACTCTGTGCGTATGGAGGGAAAGAAGACTGGGGGAGAAGTCATGGTAGATTCTCGAGCTTCTGCTTGCAAAGACTGGGTGAATGGTGATTCCAATGGAGGAACAAAGTTGGGGTGGACGAGTTGAGGCCAATTGCTAACCACTGTGCTTCTGGTTATTCAGAACGCGAAATAAGGATGACATTAGTATTTACCTCATCAGCTGTGGTGAGTACTGATGAATTGCAAAACATGTAAGGCATGTAGGAGAGTTTCAGGCACATGCCAGGAAACTGTTAATTGTTATAATGCCATTGGCAATGGATCTTAGTTTCCCAGGGCTGCCGTAATGAAGTTCCACAAACAGAATGGCTTAAAACAACAGAAATTTATTGTCTCACAGCTCTGGAGGCTAGAAGTCTAAATTCAAGGTGTCTGTAAGGCCATGTTTCCTCTGAAGGCTGTATGGTTCTGACGGTGGCTTGCTGGCTCACCGGCGATCTGTGGCAAAACTCAATCTTTGCTTCCATTGCACAGCAGTTTTCTCTCTTGGTCTGTGTCCAAATTTCCTCTCCTTAAAAGCACACTAGTCATATTGGATTTCGCCTCATCTTAACCAATAATATCCTTAAAGATCCTATTTCTGAATAGGATCATATTCATGATATGGGGGTGTAGGGCTTGAACGTATCTTTATGGGAAGCACAATTCAATCTATGACAGGATCTTCATAATTTTTTTGCCCCCCTAAAATGGTTAAGGATAACAAATACTCAAGATTAAGTTAGCACTCCAAATAAACTGAAGTTGGCAGTATGACTTTTTAATAAAAGATATCTGAAACTTGTAACAGGAAACAAATGTTGGTGCTCCCCTTGGTACTTGGCACTCTTGGGAATTGGATCATGTCCCCACAAAATACAGAAGTCAGAAAAAGCCAGAGAGGAGCAATCACCATGAGACAGAGGACTGCATAGCAGAACGCAGGAGAAAGCATTGTCTTGCCAGTGCCTTGACTTTGGACTTCTAGCCTTCAAAATAATGAGGCAATAAATGCTTTTGTTTACTCCAACTCACTGTGTGCTATTTGTTATAGCAGTTCCAGCAAACTAAGACAAGCCTTATACCACATGTTTCACCCTGATTAATAGTATTGGAGTATTGTGTTCTTCAGTTTATTCTGTATATGGGATATAGTTGACAACAGAAAAAGCCCACCTCTCCATCAAACTTCTTGCATTTACTTTCTCTATCATTAGCTAGTCACTTTCTGACAGAGAATCAGATGACAAGAGCTGTCCTGGTCTTTGTAATCTGACAGATTTGAAAAGGTCTATCACGGAATATCCTCAAGATAAATCTTCCAAGCCATGAGCACATTTTACAGGTTCTACCAAATGGAGCAGTACCTTCAGACAGAGCAGAGTTTTAGTTCACATTTGTTTGTTTGGCTGGATGCCTACCTGCTGATGATTTCAGTTTACAATTTATGAAAAGAGAAAGTCAGAAAATGAATAAAATATAGTTGTCCCATAAATTAATTCCACCCCCCCCCTTTTTTTTGTCTCAGATAGGAAGTACGCATCAAGGACATAAAGAATATAAACTGCACTTTCCTCTTCCTACAGTCATGGTCTTTTAAATAATATATGGATTGGATATAGGATTACAGTAAAACATTTGTCTTATACCTCTTACATAAATGCAAAAAGAATTAGGTAATTGCATTACCTTGATCATAAATCTGACAAAGAGAGAAAAAGAAATACTGTTTCTAAAAACCATCTATGGTCCAAGATACCTCTAAATTCATATATGCCATCCTGCTTGTACTGTTGACTATTATAAATAAAGTGATCACTTAATTCAATGAGTCTGAAAACAAAGAGAAGACACCATTTTCACAGCATGACAGTTAGGTGATAAGCACTAGATATGCCTCTTTCTGCTGAAGCTTAGAATCAAATAATGCAAATGTTAACCTCTGCAAATACTTATACCTGGCTTAAAGATGTAACATGGGGGCATTTTTGGGACATTGGAATTGTCCTATATGACACTGCAATGACGGATACAGGCCATTATACATTTTGTCAAAACCTATAAAATTGTGCTGGGCAAAGTGTAAACTATAATGCAAACTATAGTCCATGCTTAGTAGCAATGTTTCAATATGTGTTCATTAATTGTAACGAATATACCACACTAATGAAAGATGTTGTTAATGTGGGAAAGTGTGGAAGGGTGAGGGGAGAA
The DNA here is from genome assembly GCA_029593785.1 of Cabassous unicinctus. NCBI lineage: Eukaryota > Metazoa > Chordata > Mammalia > Cingulata > Chlamyphoridae > Cabassous > Cabassous unicinctus. The sequence goes on along the minus strand of JAQZBX010007802.1, from coordinate 19,303 downwards.
ATATGGGAATCCCTATATATTTTATGCAACATCTGTATAATCTAAAGCTTCTTTAAAAAAAAAATAATAACATGGTTCTAAAAAGCATCACTTTGTTCTGTCTTGTATTGTGTTAGGCAGGTTCAGGCTGGATGTGAGGAGAGCATTTGAGGTGTGCGGTAAGCTTTAAAAAAGGCACATATGTAAGAAAGTTTAACTTTGTCATGTGTTCTCTGATATAGTAAAATGAGAAAACTTTTAAATTTGGAAAGATGAGTCAAATTTAATTTGCTTTGGAAAAATATATAGTGCATACTTTCAGGGCTAATTCTCTTTGTAGGAGATTTTTAATGCAATTTTTACTGCATTAATGTATTCCACACTATGGGGTACTGTCTGCTTAGCATTTGCTCATCTTTTTTTATTAAAACATTTTGCATTATTCAAACTGAAAAAATAAACAATAGATTAAAAACAACTTACATTCTTTACTGTAAAAATTGGTGATTCAAGTGCATTACAATAATCTCACCATGCAGCCATTTTCCAGATCTCATTTAATCACACTGGGATGAAAAGAAATCAATTTGTATATCTTTGTGCATGTGTTAAAGAAAGTGAACATGGTGTAAGGTTTAGTGGGGCCAGTTTTAGGCAGAGATGTGAAATTGTAATTTTTTTTCTTTTAAGCAGCATTAGTTCTCAAATTGGGGGATCTGAATCCTCTGCAATTTCTTCCCCACATAAAGCCCTCAACTCTCAAAAGTGCTCATTGCTTCTGTGGCTTTTCCTCTATCCACCTATTAGAATCTGTGAACCCCCACTGATGACGTCAGATGCTATGTCTTTGGGGAGGGGGGCGGTCTACATTTAAATCAAGGGCAAAAGCTTAACCTTGAGATTAAGCTCTAGATAAAATGTAAAGCAGTAGTGGGTTAAGAGTTTTTAAACTACAAGGATTTTGATGCAAGTCTGGGAGTCATGCTCAGTGGATAGAGGTACTTATCTGATTAGAAGATTCTCTGCATTTTTATTTAGAAAAATGTCCTTCTCCACTTTCCTTTCTGAGTTCTGTATCTCTTTTACCCATTCTGGGGAAGTTGAAGGCTTCAGCCCCATCTTCTCATGAACTGATGGGAGTAAAAGAGAATATGATCATCTTGGCTGAATGGGGAGCAACTTTTCCAATTTTCATCTGCTCATCTTCATTATTCTGGTTGGGTTCTTCCTCTACCATTTACTTGTTCAGTTCCTTCTCCACTTTTAGAATTTTTTTAAAAGCATCTGTGCTGGTTCCTTTTGGATATTTATTGATATCTAAATGAATCGAGATATTTCTCAGTGAGCAGCGTTCAAAGCCTAGCTATATCGTTGTAAAGTTTTAGTTTATTACAATATCATCACTTCATTGTCATGATCAATTCATTGATTTCCTTATGCCAGGCATTGTTCTAGGTACTCATAGTACAAGGGTGAAAATTCAAATCCCCAAAGTTATAAGGGTATGACAGGTGCTATGATTAGAAGTAAATATGGGTAAGAGGAGCAAGAGCTGGAACAGCCATTTCAGACAGAATATTAAAGGGAGGTCTCTCTGAGGAGGTACCCTTGACCAGAGACCCACAGGAAGAGCAGGAGTTGTGGGTCACGGGGTGCAGGGTAGAGAGAATAGCACATAAAAGCAGTCTGAAGGGGAGGACTCAGCAAGGGGAAGCAAGTCAGGGAATGATCTGGGGAGACGAGCAGAAGGGGTTTCAGATAAGGCCTCACATGCCATTATGCTAAATGCTTTTCTACCAAATGATCTTTATTATTAGAAATCCTATACTTAGTTTTCTGATTTTAAAAATACTATGAAAGAAACTACATATGGATATATCATAACATACTTACTGTGGGACCTTTAAGTTGTTTCTAGATTTTTTTCCTATTAATACTTTTTAACATCTTTGAACATAAAACTTTCCCCTATTTCTCATTGTATCCATGAGAGGATACATTAAATTGGCCTTACAACTGCCTTTCAATTACTAATAACTTGTTTTAAAACAAACAAAAACTTAAAATTTTGTCTGTAAGAAACAAGGTTTAAAATGTACAGGGTTTCTATTTGAAGGATGGAAATGTTTTGGTAATGGATGGTGGTGATGGTGGCACAACATTGTGAGCGTAATGAACAGCACTGAACTAAATCTGAAGGTAATTAAAGGGGAAATGTTAGGTTGTATATATGACAGCAGAATAAAACTTTAAAAAAATCCATGGAACTGTACTACACAGATGAACCCTAAGTTAAACCATGGACTGTAATTAATAGTACAATTATAAAAATGTGCTTTGATCAATTTTAACAAATATTTCAGAAACAATGCAAGGATATTATTATTATTCTGTAAACCCACAGCTTCTCTTAATTGGTTCATGAGAGCATGATGCTAATGCTGTAACAGTTAGAGGCTGTGTTGGCTGAAGTCATGGCTGCTGATTCTAACACTCAGGTCATAAGTAACACTTAGTTAAATCATGTTGTTGGTTCAGCACATCTGTATCACCACTACTGGAAAATCAATGCTAAGTACATTCTGGAAGGTAACTCCATTCATATACATTTTATCCATTTTTCTTAAAACCCTAACCTACTAACCCTCTTTTACTCAAAATTGATGCCCCTTACCACTTATTTCACTGAAGCATATTGATATGCTGAGTTTCCTCATTGTCTCAGGAGCCCATCTACGGGCTGCCTGCATCTGTACTCATAGGCTCCACATTTTCTCCTTGTAATACATGTGCTGACCCTGTTCCTATCTAAGGCCAAACATTCCACTTTGGCAATAAAGCCCATCCTCTTTCAGCTACTCAGAACTTTGCTCCTGCACCAACTAGTTTCTCCCTCTCGCTAGATTTTCTCCATCAGCATAGAAACACACCCCAATATCTGCATTCAACAAAATAACCAATGACACCTTCCTGGACTCTCCAAAATCTTTTTAGCAGCAGCCCTATTTCTCTGCCTCTTACAGCAACACTCCTTGAAGGAACTCACTTTACTCACTGTCTCCATTTCCTCCTTTCAGCTTTATTTACTATCACTCCACTGAAACTACTCTTTTTCAAGGTTGACAATAACTTCCACTTTGCCATATTTAATATTCAGTTTCCTAATCCTCATTCTAGTTATCAGTTGTCACATTTATCATCCCTCCATCTTAATTTTCTTTTTTAACCTAGCCCCTAGAACACTAGCCTGCTGGATTTCCTCCTACCTCATGGACCACTCCCCCTTAGCCTCCTTCGCTGAGCTCCCTTCTCTTCTGGATCTGTGAACTTGTAGAGCTCCAAAGTACAATCCTTCACTCTCATCCTTTCTCTATGCATCTTCTCTAAGGGATCTTATTTGTTTACATGGCTTTAAATTTCATTTATATGCTAACAACTCAAATTTATATCTAGAGTTCAAAATCTCATTTGAAATTGAGACGCATATAACCTACAGTCTACTTGACACCACTGCTTGGAATGTCTAACAGGCATCTCAGACATTATATGGACAAAATAATGACTGATGCTTCTTTGTATTTTGTTTACAACTTTATGTTATTTTAAAAGCATAGTAAGCTTAGCTACTAAATAACCAATGTTGAATGCTCATGAAGTCACTGAACATGGTATAGAAATTCTGACATATCCCGGGATGATTTACAAAGTCAACATTTAGGAAAGGGAAAAATTCTGCTCTTTGTTTAGCTTTACTCAGCTCTGAAAAATCTAATCTTGCAGTTGTTTGGCTAGATAATTTTTTATTTTATTGTGGTAATCTACATACAATATAATATTTCCCATTTTAACCACTTTCAGATATACAATTTGGTTGATTCATTCACAATGTTGTGCTACCATCACCACATCCATTACCAAAACGTTTTTAACACACCAAATGTAAACTCTGTACCCATTAAACAATAATTCCCCATATTCTCCCCCCGCCACCCCACCATCTTGGTGCCTGGTAACCTGTAATCCATTTTATATCTCTATGAATTTGGTTATTCTTCATATTTCATATAAATAGAATCATGAAATGTTTTCTGCATGTGTCTCTGGCTTATTTCACTCAACGTGATGTCTTCAAGGTTCAACCGTGTAGCATGTCTCAGAACTTAATTTCCTTTTATGGTTAAATTACATTCCATTGTCTGTATATACCACATTTTGTTTATCCAGTCATCTCTTGATGGACACTTGGGATGTTAATGACTGTTTCTTTACACTACCTGTCCTCATTTCCCAAACCTGCTCCCAGTTTTCCCCCATCTCAATAAATGGAAACACCTAACTCTCCTAGTAGATTAGACTTCAAGCCTAGTAGTCAGCCCAGATCATTCTCCTCCTATACTCCACAACCAGCACATTAGCAAATCCTGTTGTGAAAACTTCATACTATACCAAGAATATAACTATATATAATCTTACACAGAATCAACATATATACTTCTTACCATCTCTACTGCTACAGCCTCAACCAAAACAAAAAGCATCTTGTAGGCTAATACAAAAATTTCCAAAGTGATTTTCCTGTTGCTACTCTTGCCTCCCTATAGATTATTTTCACAATAGCCATAGTAATATTTTATAAATATGACAGATCATATCAATTTTACCCTCTTCAATGTCACCAGTGCTCCATTATATTTAGAATAACATCCAAACCCCATACATTTACAGAAAACTGGGAAAAATTAGGAGTCATTTTACATTGCTTTAAGTGCATTCAAATATGAAAATCAACCTATAATGTTCAAACATTTTTAACAAGGATTATTCAGTTTTTAAAAGAAAATGTATTAACAAAATTATAGAAATAAAAAACTAAAGAAGAATTGGAATAACAATGAAGACTAATATCTACCAGTGATTTAGGTATGTAATTTTGGCACTTAAACTGAGGTTATACTCTGAAAATACTGGAAATTAAATGTAAAGATACTTTATAGAAGCCAACAGATTTCTGGTATTTTGCATCAGCACCCCTTTGGCCGACGAATACAGAATTTGGTACTGGAGAATGGGGAAGTGCTTTTGCAATTACCAAAATGCTGGAATGGTTTTATAAATGGGTAAGGGGTATTTTTTTCAGGAATTGTGAAATGCTTGATGGAAAAGGCCTAGCTAGATCTCTTTGAAGAGACTGTTGATAGCAATATGGACACTAAAGAGACTTTTTATGATGCCTTAGAAGTAAATGATGAAAATATTATTGGAAACTGGAGGAAAGGCAAATGAACCATGTTTTAAAGTTACAGAGAACTTAACAAGATTGACTCCTGATGTTATATGGAAGGCAGAATTTGAAAATGGTGAGCCTGGGCATTTAGCTGAAAAACTTTCCAAAGTAAACTCAGAGAATGTAGCTTGGTTTCTCCTTGCAGCTTATGGCAAAATAATAGACAAGAGAGATATACTGAGGACTGAACTTTTGGGCACAAATAAAACAGAAACTGATTTTGGACGTTCCAAGCCTCTGGAACTCAAGCTCTCAGACAATAGTGCCCCATTTGAGGACTTAACTAAACTTGGAACTTGTAAATCAGGATTGAAGATGCAGTTATCTTGGAAAGACTTGTGGAAAGTCTTAATGTCTGATGGCTTCTTGCATGTTAAACCAACAAGGTTTTTGAGAGTGCTGTATGAACAAAACAACTGTCAGCTTGGACTAAAACAGACATGGAAAGAAGAGATTGAAGGAGAAACAGCTTTAAGAAGAAAACCATGGAAGCTGAGATCTGGAATTAAGACATTGCCTTGGGCCAAGAGAGGAACCCCACCCATGTGTGCAGATAGAGAGAGCTTGCCCCAGCTGTTGAAGAGGGTGGATGTTCCCACCCAATGTTTGGGGAGAGTTTTGCCACCCCAGGATGCAGAGAGGGTGGAGCACATTCTTTAAGGATTAGGGAGGTTGAGGTCCATGCCCCATAGGTCTGAAAGGGGTGGGCCTGTGCCCCATGGATTAGGGAAGGCCAGGTGGTCAACTCATTGCTCTGAGAGGGTTGAGCCTGTATGCCAAAGGTTAGGGGGAATGTTGTCTTCACCTCACTGTACTGGGGGGCTAAGACTCTAACCCAATGATTGGGTAAGGAGTGGCCATCTCCCCAGCACTCTTGGAGGGTAAAGTTTGGAGCTTGGACAATACCCAGATGCTTGATGAGGGTGGAACCAAGAAAATGGCCACTGGGCAAGCTTGTGGAAAGGTGGGCCCCCATGTGGCCCCAAGGAGAAGAAACCATCATCTTAAGAATGACTCTCAGAATTTGAAATCGAATGGAGAATGCCCTGCAAGATTACTGAAATGTAAAGGATCCATGACTCATGTTTCCCTCCCAATTTCTCCTTATTGTAATGAAAATGTTTATCCTTTGTCTGTCCATTTGTGTACTGGAAGCAGATAAATGGTTTTGTAAGTTTCAGAGGTCTACAGCAGACCGGACTTTGCCCTAAGACAAACTGTATTTCTTTAAACTGGTTATGATATGATTTTGCACTTGCATTGTTACTGATTTAAGGTTTTTTGAATATTGCAATGTATTTTTGGAATTCAGAGGGTGGATTATAGCAGTTTGGCATTATTTATGAGTTCCAAAAATAGATATTGGATTATGCTTGTAAACTGGCCTGTTCCTCTTGGTGTGATTAAATTATGATCAGGACCGCTTGGTGGGCAGGGACTCAGAGATAAAACTATGCAGCAAAACAGAGGAATTACTTGGCGTTTTGATGCTGATTTGTAATGCTGGAGCCTGGGGAAGTAAGCACCCAGAAGAGCTTGGTTGTGAGGAAGGAGAGAAGGTCCCAGGAAAAGAGACAAGCCGTTCGCCTGATAGTCTACAGCTGGCCTTGTGGAGAGAAAAAGCAGCTGAACCTGGAGACGATCAAGCCCTGGGAAGAGAGGAAACCAGGGAGCTGGAACCATCATAGACTTTGGTGAAGGGAAGTAATTTATGCTTTATGGCCTGGTAACTGTAAGCTTCTACCCCCCAAAAATACCCTTTATAAAAGCCAACAGATTTCTGGTATTTTGCATCAGCACCCCTTTGGCTGACTAATACAGGTACCAAAGATGGCAGTTTGCTTTATTCATGTTAATTTTTAAAAACATTTTTCCAAAATGTATAAGTATGCTTTCCTAAAGGAACATTTCAGCATAAATTTGAGTTTCCTCTCTTTTAAGGTAGTTTATCAATTAAACAAACAAACAAACAATCATTAAAAATCCTAAGGATAGCAATTGTAGTGAATTTCAAAGACTAGCCTTTCTCTCTCAGTGAAGGGCAACCTCCTTGAGTGAGTAGACAGCTTCAGATAAAATAAACACAGAAAGAATGTACCCTGGAGATCTGAGGGTCTAGATGTCACAGACTGCCTGCCTGCACATCCTGCTCAAAGGATCATCTTTTCATGTCATCTGTTGCTTTTAACACATCCTGGGAGAATGTAACTTGAAATTTGTCTACCAATATGGTCAAATAATGATTTAGATCACAAAGTACCCTGGGAAAATATGGGTTTCTCAAACCAAAATTCTTTCATTGAGAATGCTCTTGTAATCATTCACATTTATTTCATCATAAGAGCTTTTTATAGTGCCAATATATTTATGATATTTATGGTCAAAACCATTCCAGTTTCTCTTATTTCTGACTATGCAATTATTTTATTCTCTCCTGTTTCAATCATCATAAATCTTCAGATTTAGTTATCCCATAGTTATCAAGGAAATTACTAGGGTTTGTGTTTCATTTGCATTTTAGGCTTGACTGTTGGTAATGTTTTCCAAATGGAATCATGTCACTTTATGCCCCTGTAAAGAGATTTTGATATTGCTCAATACTCAAGAGAATAGAATCATTCAGAAAATAAAATGCTTACAACTGGGAAAGTGATCTAAACCTGGAAAATGTTACAGCCCTTATAAATCACATTTACAATGTGTTTTTTTTTTTTTTTTCATCTTCATAAAAGAAAGCTGTAAAACTGCTATAACTTACACTCTTAATAAACAATGGACTTGGACCCATTCTTCCATGGGTAGAAGCACAATGTTCTTTTCTCATTAGTTCATAAGCAATTAATACTTTATGGCATTTCACATTGTACATTCACATTCATTATCTCTGTTGAATAATATTATGCTACCTTTGTGTTCAAAACTTTGCTTTTGGCTTTATATTCCTTGAGGGATGATTTAAAGAGAAAAAATATCCAGCAGGATTAATTATTTGGCTATTTGGTAAAATTAAACTCAGCTCTCTTTTTTTTCATGAGAGGAAGGAAACAGGAAGCAAAAAGACAAGAAGAATGGATTCATTACACAGCACACTATGATGCCGCAGTTAACGTGGTATATAAATGTGGTAAGAAGTAAGTAGTGGGGGGTCTGGGTGTAAAAAATGCTTAATGGATTAATTTTAGTGCTCATAAAGTCTGAGTGCACAAGCTCGAGTCCATCCATTCTGCAGGCTACACTGATGAATCGTGTCCCGGGGGGCTGCCAGGGATGTCACAGCCCCTTAGAGAGCCTGTCCAGCTACCCATCTCTTCAGGAGCAACTGCAGATTGTGCCAAATTGTGTGATATTGGTTCCCCTCTTGGGACTAATTGAGAGCGCCAAACTCATTCTTGCCTGGGATTCAAATAAAAGATTTGAGAACCTGTCACTAGAGATTTTTCTGTCCGAGCAGAAAAGGAACAGAGTGTCCCTACGGTATCAATGTAGCTGCCTCGCTACATAATGCCTAGTTTTTGCACTATGAAAAAGATGGCATTTCTTGAAATACCTTCTCATTACTTCACTTTCATGTATTACACTACCTATGAGTGTGAAAACCCTGGAGTCCTACAATTACCATTAGACTCATCCCTCTAGCAGGTCCCATGTGCTAATGAGAAATAAAAGCTAATTATATTCTAAAAATGGCTGTTTATTAGTGAGTCATCCTCCTCTTTTTACCCGTCTATGCTGATTTTCTGATTGCAGCGGCTATATCCACATTGCATTTTATTAAAAATAGAAAATATTATCTTTATAAAGGATGAGGGCAAGTAACATGTTCAGTGCTATGTTGGAACTGAAAGCATCTTAAATATTTCAAAATTTCTTTATGCAAGTCTCAGTAAGGAAAGAGATTTAAATAATCTCTCATTTCCTTTGTATTGCTTTGCATCTAATAGCATGGTATTTACTGAACATTGCTCCCTGGTTACCTATAGTGTACCAAACTACTAATCTAAAGGTTTAACTGCATTTTCAATGTAAATTTTAAGTACAGGCAGAAAAGAGTAGGTTTGTTATCATATAAAAAACATGGAAAATACTCTATTTACTGTCTCTGGCCAAGGAACTCTGGATGCTAGAAGTAGGAAAAAAAAAAAAAAGAATTATTCCACTATTTAATATCCCTTGAGTTGTATTTTTATATGATTTTCTCCAATTAATCAAAGCATCAGTTGTCCCTCGGTGAATCCTCAGGCAAAGAAATTGACATTCTGCCCTCTAAAATTCATTTGTCTGTGGCGGATGCAATTTAGATTCCAAATGAGTTCCAGGGATCATGTCAGGGTGATGGTTTGCAGTGCCAGGTCTGGGGTGACTTTGATACGGTCTTCATAGACTGAGAACTTCCTAGGAGCTTGGGGACCATGTTAATCCAGGATCTAAGGGCCAACTTAATAGGAGATAATTCTAATCTGAACCAATTATTCCAAAAGGTTTTAAAAAATTGCAGTGGTTTCATAAACTGTTTAAATTTCAAATATTTCTAAATTTAAACCAATAGAACTCTTAATGTAAACATGTTCTTGTAGTTGTACATGGCTCTGTAAATAATAAACCTATAAAAGCATAGCTGTTTAATTTGGACATAGAATAACTGTTCTAGATTGATCTCCATAGACTAGGATTTGGATACAAATGGGGATAGCAATTGCTTAGACCGTATTTGCATCTACTTTCATTTTATTTCCAGCAGTATACTATCTTGGAATATTAATCCCTGTGCCTTTATTTTTCATACTTACTTTTTGCAAATTTTCTCTTATGAATAAGAGACATCCTCATTGCTTCAAAGAACATTATCAACTTTTAAAGCAGGTACCCAAAAAGAAAGAAATTGTTAGTGCTTTATTATTATTATTATTTACTTCCAAAAAAGCCTCTCAAAGTCCACATCAGAAATAATAGCTTTGAAACCAAAGCTTTTGATTTGTCAGAGAAAGTAAAAGTCTACTGAAAAAGAAAGTTGGGCAAAAGAAACTGCACATAGTTTTTCTCAATAATAGATTGGGAAAAGAATAGATAAAACCATACAAGTTCATTCTCAGAAAGGAAGGAGCAGGAGGTGGTTGGAGAGGGCGTGCCTTTGAATGAGTGGCTGAACCTGGACAATGAGTCAGCACCATGAGGCTGTCACATTAAACTTCACCAGCAACATGGAGACCCATGGGAGCCAAGTGAATGCATGGAGACCATTCTGTTATTCCAGCGAGCTGCTCATGCCTGTTTTATTTGCTCTCTGGGAGGGCCTTCTTACCAACAGTACACATGCTTGGTGCCTATGCATCTTCGACCAGCAGTTGTGTTTGCTCATGCCCCAAGACTTTGCTACTTCTCATGGAAACCCTTCAACACTCCATATTCTTTTAAGCCCTACAAAAGAAAGGATGGGGTACTTGACACCCAGAGGGGTATTTGGAGGGGAGATCTGAAAGAAGGAAAGACATCAAAGTGAGCCAGTATAAATGAAAGCAAAGTAAGAAAAGCTGTACATATCTTCTAGCTCCTGTAAAAAGTGAGGAAAAGACTCAACTAGTCATAGGAAACAGCAAAACTGTGAAATGGTTTACATTGTTTTAACCACAAGAGTAGGGATGGTGAGATCCCAGTGGAAATACAAAGAATGAGTTGTAATTGTCAATCAAAGCTGCACTGGGCAAATAGCAGCTTCGTTGCCCTTGGAATAGGACCCTTAACTTCTGGAAATTCAATTACAATAAAGATTTTTTGATGTAAATAAAAATTAGAGACATGGTCACTCATGGTCTAGTTAGCATCACTTTGGTGAAAGGTGTGCAGAGATAGCTAGAAGGGGTTTTTCCAGACAGGAAGGATGAGAATTACTTGGGGATAAAAGGATTAATTTAAGCAAAAGTTCTCCCCAGAGCTCTCTTTTATTGCTTTACCTCCTGCTACCTTGGTTGGTCAGAGTCAGTATTAGGTAATAAATCAGAAGAAATTGCTTATGCTCAAATATCAAGATCTACACTGGGATCCCTGCTTCAAAGACAGCCAGAATCAAGAATTCTCCTGTACCTGTGTAAAAGTTTAGAGTAATCTCATCCTTACTTCTCATAGTGTGTTAAAAAATCAACAAGATTGTCATAGCTTAGGAGTTTGTTAGAAATGAAACAACTCAGGCCTCACTCCAAATATATCAAAATCTGCATTTTAAAAAAGTCTCCAGGTGATTCACATAATCACTCATTTTGAAAACCACTGATCTTGATGGCCTGCTGCTTGGATTACTTTCCTTGTGTTGTTACCATCTCAGAGTGCTAAGCCAGCAACGAGAGGCATAGATCTCATTATCCACAGCATGGGGGGAGAGGAGAAAGCCTCAGTGGTATTTGGTTCATCTAGACAGTTACTGAAATCCATTCAATTAACGTTTGATTTTCTTCCAATGAGATATGTTCATATGTTCATATATCCCTTAGTCCTGAGGATGAATAAAACATGATCCTTAACTTGAAGAAGGGACAGTTAGGTAAACAAATAATTTAAATATACTGGTAAGAGAAATTTATTGCATTTGTTTTATAATGTATCAAAAGAGCTTATTTATGGGAGTAGATGTGGCTCAAGCAGTTGAGCACTCACCTCCCACATAGGAGGTCCCAGATTTGGTTCCCAGTGCCTTCTGAAAAAGCAAAAAAGCCAAACAAACAAGGAAAACAAACAAAAAAAAAACCAACTCAGGGAAGCCGATGTGGCTCAGTGGTTCAATCCCCGGCCCCCAGTACCTCAAAAAAAAAGGGGGGGGGCTCTTTCATAAACATCTAAATGCTCTTAATTCATTCTACAATTCCACATTGCAATGTGCTAGTTCTGTGGCAGGCAATCCACTGAATAATGGTGATGACTTACAGACTTCTAGCAAATTGAAGTATCATAGGAATGATGGAAATGTAAATAAATATTTACACTGTGAAAATTAATATCATAAAATTATTTATAAAGTTATGGGAAGATATTTAGCATTTGTCCTTTATTCTTGTTTATATTATTGTTTTCAGTTCACTAATCAGTAGGTTATTTGACAATCTCACCTATCTCCAGTAGGTGAGGTTATATGGTCTTCATAAGATAAGAGTTGAGGCAATATTTTTATCTATTCTCTGAAGATTTTAAATCTTTCTTAAATATTTAGATGAACTCATCAATGAAGCCATGTAGATATAGTTTTGTTTTGTTTAACCCTGTCAAAAGATTTTGATTAATGATTCATTTAGGAGTAGTCAGGTTGTAAACGTATTTTAAGATGTGCTTTGCAAATGATTTGTCCATTTCATCCTGATTGTCAAACATATTGGCTTGAAGTTGTTTGTAATATACCCTCTTTTTTAATCAGTTGTTTCATTTATGATATTAGTTAAATGTATTTTTTCATGATCACAATTGTTAGGGTTTTTATCAATTTCATTAACATTTCAAAGAACCAACTTTGGCTTGATTATTTTTCTGTTTTATGCACATTGAGTTCTGCTCTCATCTTCATTTTTCAAACCTACTTTTTGGGAGTTTCAATTGGTATTCTTTTATGACCTTCTGGATATGGAAACTTAGATCACTGATTTCTTTCTTCTCTTCTACTGTCTCTGTTTAAGGTGATACATTTTACTCTAAACACATCTTTAGCTGCATTCCCCCAACTTTTTGTTGGTCATAATTCATTTTTATTGTGTTCAAAATGTATTATAATCTCCATTCCCACCTATTTGGCCCATAGTCTTAGTCCTTTAATTGGATTATTTAGTTTATTTACATTTAACTTAATTATTTATACATTTCGTGTTATAGCGTCCATCTTGTTATTTTTCTCCTTGTTGACCTTCCTAATTTTTGTTATTGTTTTCTTCTTTTTTAACTTTATTTGGATTACTCAATTCATTCTACTATTTATTTCTTTTTTATCTATACTCATTTTGAGGGAATTATGAATTCCTTTAGGAGTTAGTCTGGAAATTAGTAATCCTTGAAATATTATAGTTTAATACAAAAATTGCCTTTACCATTAACTTAACCTTTGACTCTCTTCAACCTTTTGTGTTATCATTGCCATGCAATTCAGTGTGCTATTTGTATTTAGTTTTATTCACGTATTAATTTTTTTCTGCTATTTTCATTTTTTCTGAAATTCCATTTTTCCCTCTGGGATTTTTTTCCTTCTGCCTGAGGAATTCCCCTTAATAATTATTTTAGTACATGTTTACAGGTGATGAATCATCTTGGTTCTCATTGCCTTTATTGTTGAGGAATCTTTTTACAGGGCGTAGAATAATTGGTATAATTAAAGCAATTTAAACATGACTTTCAATTTGTCTCTGGCTCAACTGTTTCTGTTGAAAAATCAGTTTTAAATCTTTTTTTGTTCCTTTAAGTCAAAGGGTCTTTTATCTTTGGTGGCTTTTAAGATTCTCTCTTTGATTTTGATATTCAACTGTCCTATTTGTCTTTACCTCAACATGGTTTTCTTGGTATTTATTCCACTTGAAGTCAGAAAAGCTTCTTGAATCTGTGGGTCGATGTAGTTCATTAGGTTAGGAAAATTCTCTGTCATTATCACATTAAATACTGCTTCTGTCCAATTTTGTCTTTCCTCTTCTGAGAATTCAATTCTTAGTATATTGAACCTTTTCACTGAGTTCCATACGTTTTTTAAAATCATTTTCTATATATTTCTTCTTTCATTTTTTGTTTTGTAACCACTCTGTGCTTCAGTTTGGATGTTTCTATGAACCTATCTCCAGTTCACTACTCCTTTCTTCTATTCCTTTTACTCTGCTATTAAACATACCTTATGAGTTATTACTTTTAGATATCTTATTTTTCAGTTCTAGAATTTCCATTTGGTTCTTTTTACAGATGTCAATACTCTGGGAATAAATTTTCTTATCTGAGTCTAGTATTTTAAGTTTTTCCCTTTATTTTCTTGAAAAAAAAATATATATATATTTATAAAGTGTGTGTGTGTGTTAAAGTACTTGTAAGGTAATTACAATATCTGAATTACCTCTGGGTCTGAGTAAATTGTCTATTTTTCTTCACTTTCAATCATGAGGTTCTCGCTTTTAGCATGCCTAATACTTTTCAATTGCCTGACATCAATTTTAAAGGGGTAAGATAATGCTCTCTTTCTCTCCAGCTGCCTCCCCATCCTTTCAACTAGACAGGTAAGTAGTGGCTGCTCATTTTATTTCAATCAAGGACTGTGTTGAGTTGAACCTATATTTCAGCCATGGTAGTGTTCAATTTATATCTGGTTTGCCTCTGGCTTTCCAGGTTTTTCAACTCTAAGCCACGTTTATTCTGTAGGGACCCCTTTTTAACTATGATAAATCTTTTGCAAGATGGCAAACAAAAGTCATTATGTATTTTAGAGTTTTTCCACTCTTGGTTTTAGTCTTCTACTATATGCAGCCTCAGAGTTCAGCAAATATTTAAGTAGGAAAATTGTCCATGTGCTTGAACATTCCCAAATAATAGCCTTCTACAGGTTCAAAGCCTGGATTCTTAGCCTTCTGCCCCGCAAAGAATCAGCAAATGCTTCTAGAGTTTAGCATCTTCAGAAGGTCAGCTAATCTCTTCTGATTTCAATGTGTTATTGTCTGAAGTTTGCAGAATATTTACACAAACAAACATGATATAGTTAGATATATAGATACATACATGCAAAAATTCAGCTTAACAAATCCCTATTCATTGTCAAAATAGACGCAAAACTTGACTCTTCAAGCTGATCATTGATTGTAGCATTCTGGATAATAAATAGTTTTGATACACAAGGTACAACAAACCCTTTTTTTCCACTGAGAGTAAAAATATTCACTTAACCAACATTTTGTAAGTATCAGCAAATATTCTGCATACATGTAGTAAAAATTTATGAGGTTTCATCACTGTAAAGAAGGTCATGATAATTCTCTGTAAAATGCATATCATTTCAAAATGGTACAAATACATATTTTGTGAATCATTTAATGGTCAATCTGTGAAGTTTCCTGTAGCAAACTTTAATTATTTTTCCTCTTTTATCCATTTTTTGAAATGAATTTTACCTTGTTTTTCTTCTATGAATGAGTTAGAAGTGAATAAAGTAAGTTGGATTCTTTGGGGATGATGATAAATCCTTTTGGACATGTTGAATTTAAGGTGACAATGGAATTGACATGACACCAGCAGGAAGTTGGAGATGGAATTTTGGCCTAACAACAAGGTCGGGACTGAAGATATAAATCTGGTAGATACATACGTAGAGATGAAAATTATTACTGTGGATGACATTTTCAAGTGAAAGAAAGGAGACAGAAAAGTAGAAAGATTTGAGGACCCTATCACTCAATTTAGGGATATGAAAAGGAAGTGTAAAAAGTAAAACAACAACAAAAAAGATGAAGACACAGGAAAAGAAACACTTAAACCCACTGCATTATCAGAAAACCAAGGAAACAAACATTGCAGCAGTTTGAATAAATTAAAACATGGTTCATTCTTAGATTTGGGACAGAATTACATATAATTGATTCTTAATAACATGTAGAACATTTTACTCTACCTCCTAAAGCAAAATCTACTTTGATTTCTAGAAAATTAAAAGTTTTCTAATTAGTTTAGAAATTTAATTTTTCTTAAACTGTATACATTTCACAATAAGCAAAGCAAACTACAAAATATGAATCCAAGATTGTCCTCTTGATATTTGTTTAGTCTTAAACTAATTATCAGAGGTATTATTTTATTATTGGTAATTACATAAATATTTCCTATGTAATTGAAGAATAGTATTAATTCAAATAATAATTATAGAAAGTTTCTTTCCATATAACTTTTTTCCATATGTGGCAAGTTTTGATACATGTATTGATTTTATTAGCAGAAAATATTCAAATATCAGATATCTTTTAAAGGTCATACATTTTGTTATAGAAGGAATAAAATTAGATTGGTGCAACAGTACATTATTCCACAAAGCACTCACATCTGGTTTTAAGGATTTGTTCTCTACTGTCTACAATGCAAGAAGAGTTTTATCTTCTTCTTGTCTTTTAAAAATTTTTTTTTAATTTTTAAAGAAGATGTAGATTACATAAATGTTACATTAAAAATATAGGGAATTCCCATATTTCTCACTCCCTCCCTCTCCCATACTTTCCCATATTAACAACATCCTTCATTAGTGTGGTACATTTCTTACAACTGATGAACCCATATTGAAGCACTGCTACTAACCATGGCCTATAGTTTACATTATGGTTTACCCTCTGCCCCGCACAATTTTATAGGTTATGAAAAAATGTATAATGGCCTGTATCTGTCATTGCAATGTCATGCAGGACAATTCCAATGTCCCAAAAATGCCCTCAAGTTGCACCTCTTCTTCCTTCTCCCTCCTGTCAGAACCTCTGGTGACCACTGCTTTTATATCATATATATATTCCTGTCTTTTACATTCACAAGAGTGCAATTGTGATGACCAAAGCTAGAATAGGCCACTTTCTTACTTAGCTTTTTTCATATATAGCAAATTTTTAAAATGATAATTTATATCTACATTTCAGAAACTACCATCAACATTATTAAAATGTGACAGCTTCCTAGAAGTTGATTTTCAGTATGTTCATTCTGAAACATGCATATCAATAGTTGTAATCAATTGCTTTGGACAATGATTAGATAAGTTTCCGGTAATAAAATGAAACCTCAGAGATATGCACGCACATCCCTAGTCTCAAAGGGTTAAATAAAACAAATTGGGTTGTTTTAACTGTAAAATAATCCCTTGGTTACTCCTTCATCTCTATAATTTACTGTTATATTTCTAAACATAGATGCCTTATTCACTAGCAGAAACTGAAATCTCAAAATAGCCATATAAAGAAAAGTACTAGAATATAATTTTGGCCTAGGAGAAATTTGCAATTGTATCACAATGAATAAAGCATCATATTTTGCAGAAAATCATGAGACCAGTAAGGCTTTTGCCTGTATGTTACTATTCAAAAAATTAGTATGTAAATTTAATTTTCCCAGATGATGAACCTAATAGTGAATTAACATATTATTCTTGTTTTCCTTTTAAATGCTATGAACAGTGAAGTTAAAAATTAGTAAAGAACAAATAGCCTATATTTTCTCCTTTCAAAATAACTCAGTTGATGGCTGAGATTAGTTCACATGCCTCTCTCTTTAATATATGATTAAGAGAATCACAACTGCCTATAATAATACAACAGACTATTAAGACTATTTACATGAAACATTCTCAAAATTATTGATCCAATAGCCCAGATCAGATTTAATGCTCAAAGGCAAATTGCCTCAAAGTTAGCAGATACTTTGGGTTACAAACTAAAACTAACCCAGGAAATTAACTTTAGGATGGTTTAGGACATTTAGCTACAACACTAATATCTAAATCATTAAAGCAATGTGGAAATGATTATTATGCAACGAATGTGTTTATTTCTTGCTATCATACAATACTTTATTTAATATTATTTTCCCATCATTCTGTTAATTTAACTGAGATGAAATTTTTAAAAAGTTGATTATTAGTTTTATTTTTTCCTAACTCTAAGGGGGGTAAATAACTGACCTATATTAATTGAAACTTTAATAATAATATTTGATTTACACAGAATATTGTATGGACAAAATATATTAACTATACAACTACTGGGTTGCAAAAGAAAACTGAAACTCAAATAGGCTAGTCCTGTGTATCACATTCTTGTAATTAGGTTATCCCAATACTAAAAGTATACAACAGGTTGTTTAAATACTCTAAAGTCTGTTTTTGTTGCTCATGAGCATAGTCCAATAGAAAAAGCAGACTACTGTGGAAAATGCCAACACAAATTTTAAAACTCTAAATAGTTAACTAATTTTGGCCTTAATGTTACTCATTTGTTTTATTACTTCTTCCCAATATTTGCTGTTAAGTAATCACTTATTTAGAAAATATTTTATGGAAATAAACACACCTTTTTCACATATATAAATACCACAACAATTGCTTCCTGATTCTATTTGTTGAATGTTCCTCTTGGTCACAAACTGACCCATTCATATGGCAGACACACTCAAACTATTTTATTCTTTTGGTGGGATGAGAAAAACAGTGGTTTAAGTCCTTTAATCTATTATCAGCACTTTGAGGAGTTCCATTTTTGAGTTTTCATATATTTGTACATTTTTCAATCACCATTGTTTCTTTCTGTCACTGTATTACTTGAAGAATGTGAGGCAGTTGCAGCAGCTAAAGAATTAAATGGTGCAATACAACTTTCTTAGACCCTTTAGAGTGGGAAATGGAGGAACCACGCAACACACATAACTATATAACTTTGACCTTTATGGTTTTCTTTAGATTATTTGTTAAAAGGAAATTATTAAATTTTCATGTCTCTGCAGAGCCTAGCCTTGGTTTTTAAAACTAAAAGAAAAGAAGCATTAACTACCTCATTGCCAAGGAGCATTTGTGCTTTGGTAGAATTCTTAGTCCTTTGGGTCTCAATTCCCCCGTACTGTAAAGTTTCAGAATTTGTCCTCGCTGTGGTTTCAAGGCCATTTCCAGAGTCATAAGATCATAAGTTTTATTCTATGCCCGCAGTCCTCATGCACAGCAGTGGGCACAACTACAGAACATTTTGCAGCCTGTTGGGGGCGATGTTGTATGAATATAACTATCATGGCCGTCTCTCCTTCTCCTTCTTTGTCTTCTCCTTCTCCTTCTCCCTAAGTTCGAGCCACAAAGTTCCCGCGCGCGGGAATAGTCACCACGCCTAGCAATTCAAATTATCCAATCATGTATCAGCACCTAAGCCTTAGTGCACTTCCCCCTTCCCTGCTTATAAAAGAGTTGATTGTAACCCGCGCGGGTGCATAAGGAAGAAGCCGCAGAGAAGCCATGTTAGCAGAATAAAGTGCACAGTTATCCCTTTACCCGTGTCTATGTCTCATTCCTTCGCTGGATAGCTCGGAGTCTCCGTTGAC